>CM046832.1:62235607-62268107 GCA_025618425.1 Heliocidaris tuberculata | reverse complement strand
ATATTCTTTTTAGTGATGATACTTATGGCACGTGTAGTTGTTATCAGTCATCAACGAAGAGTCATATCCTTCTCCTACAAAGGTGGTACCCTCGCTAAATTCGAATAAATTCTATTTGCTAAAAAGAAACTGTCCAGCTTCTTTTTTTTGGGGGGGGGGGGGAGCGGGGGTTTGCGTTTAAAAAAAATAAATTATAGATTAGTAATAATACTAATGGAATGTATAATTGTTATATGTCATGAACGAAGGGTCACCATGCACCCTTCTCCTATATACCCTCGCCTCTTGCAAATTCTATTTGCTGAAAAGAAACTGTCTCGATTTTTTTTTCCGTGGGGGGGGGGGGGGTGAGGCGTTTAGACTTGTGATGATTCTGAAGGCTTGTATAGTTGTTATCGGTCATCAGTGAAGGGTCACCATCCTGCTCCTAAAGGTGGTACTCTCGCATCCTTCGAGATAGGGTGATAAGGTGTCTCCCTTGTGTCTCAAATCAAACTGATGAAGACACCATGATTTCAAGGGTGCATGGAAGAAAGAGCATGGGAAAGAGAGAGGATGAGAGAAAGGTGCAGGTAGGGGAGAGAGAGGGGAGAGAGAGGAGAAAAGAGGGGAGAGAATAGAAAGAGAGAGAGAGAGAAAGGAGAGAAGAAGGGAAAAAGGAGGAAAGTGAGAGAGAAAGAGACAGAATGAGAGAAGGGTGAAAGGGAGAGGGAGAGAGAGAGAAGAGAAGAGAAGAGAAAAGAAGAGAGAGAGAGACAGAATGAGAGAAAGTATGTGTGCAGTGAGAGAGAAAGAGAGGGGAGGAAAAGAGAAAAAATATGTTTAAATAGAAATATATATATATATACATATATATATATATATATATATATATATATATATATATATATATATATATTATAGAGAGAGTGTGTGTGTGAGAGAGAGAGACGGAGAGAGAGAGGGAGAGAGAGGGGGAAAGAGAGAGAGAGGGAGGGAGAGAGAGAGAGAGAGAGAGAGAGAGAGGGGGGGGGGGAGAGAGGGGCAGAAAAGGGGCAAAAGTACCCCCCCCAAAAAAAAATACAAGTGAATAGTCTACATTTTAAAGATTATAAATAACAGAGCCCAACAGATAACACTATTCTTCAGCTTGATTCTCATAGAATTACCATGTCATGGTGTAATACTTCAATGTCATAATAATTAGGCCTATGCCATGCACACAAATACACTTCATGTTAAAAAGGCGACCTCCAATTATAGGCCTACAATTTTTTTGTAATTAGAACGTATATTTCTATGATTTAAAGATTATATACGGTAATGTTGAAAAAGGGAATATGAAATTCGAAGTAATCACTAAAGTAAATCAGATTTAGACTTATATTGTAAAGATTATATCCATTTGATCAAAGACAGAAGATGAATAATGTGTTTTTTGAGTAGCTGGTATCTAGATCGCCATTTATATTGATAAAACAATGATATTTCTTCGCAAGACTAGGTTAATAAATTGATCATATAAAAGCATAAGTAATCTTTACTTTCTATCAAAGAGAAAAGGAGACAGATGAGTCTTACGATTAAGAACAACGTAAAGATCTGCCTTTGGGGGAGGCGCAGTATTTCGCGATCTACTGAAGATAAAAAGTAAAGAAGTGACTATTAGGAATTAAATTCATCTAGAATTAATAATACCGGTCTTGATTGAGACAGTTTGTACTTGCTCTAATAATTCCTCATCGCATCAAGACCCTTTTTTCAGAGGAAAGTGGAGAATAATTTCATGAATAGAGCTCGACCCGTCTGACAAGAAGATCTTAGCCGTAGGGATCCCATACGCGGTTTCCCCCGCCACGCGCCCGGTCGACCGGTCTACGGGGCTCCCCCACCGCCGCGGGGCGATGTGACATTGTGCCTGCATTGCCCTAACTGGGTCGAGCATAATTTCATGTTGATGGAGGAATTTGTCGCCCAAAATAAAGCGCAATTGTCGGAGGCCCGATGAGAACTAATGAGGATAGGTAGGGTTCCTTACTCCTTCACTCGCTTGTCGTGGATCAGTGAAGGATTAAGCTAAATGGCGTATGGGGAGTCGAAAGGATCAGTGGCTATTGCGCTATCAAGTCAAGGGGATTACTTCTTAATGTGTGCAGTGGGTGAGCGATATACCGCCATGAATACGCGATTAATTATGATCTAGTAATTTTGAGTTTTGTCCCAGCCAAGGTTCCCGACAACGGGACATGCTCCTCCGTTGTTAAAGTTGCCTGAAACATCGTTCTTTTGCAGAGTGAAACATCACCAACCTAAATTTTGACAAATTAGCGGGTGCTGATCATTCAAAAAATTCTTTCGGGAGATAATTATACTCCTGCCAAGTTTAGGACAATTTTATTGCAAGAAAGAAAGAAAAGCGGCAACTTAAAATGGCGGCCTCGAGCAAAGGGTTTAGCCAGAGACACGCTATTCATATCATTCCTGTAAAAGAGAAATGGCAAGACGAAGTTTTGCTTTATTAGGTATTTCATAGGTTATGACAAAGCTCTGCATTAGCGACAAGCCATATTTCATGGGACGCCTACTCATCTGTAGGGTTAGGCTTTAAACGTCGGGGATAAAGTTAGAATGATGCTGCGGCGTATCCAGCAAAAAGGTGAAGCGGGCGCATTCCCCATGCACCCAACGTTTGGAAGCCCAGAATAAGTTCAATGCAACTTGAAATTGGACTACAGCAAGAGGAGCTGGGGAGGGGGGGGGGGGGAAATCCACCTCCTGTTTAGAATGTCTCAATATGCCACTGACCATTCTAACAGGAAAAAATCTAAACTTTTCTAAAAGCCTCATAAATTTCAAATATTTGTGCACAATTTAACGACATGATAGGATTTAATTCATATAGTATATCATAGACGTGTGATGGGCGAAATTTCGCCAGGGGACTGGCGAATCTCGCCCAAATCTTGCAGCTTTTAAATTTGCGGGCGAGAAAAGCAGGCTTACAAATAATTTGATACTTTATGAGAGTGTCAACAACTGTTTGTGAATTATTGTGTACATATGAATACACTTTCAATGTAATTTCGTATTTAAAATACTAGATACTAATAAAACAAAGTTACTACTTCGTTGCCCAAATATGAGGTGACGATTTCACGAATATCAATAGTTTCAAAATTTTTGGATAGTGCAGTCCCTGTTCACAGGCAGCCTCGCGTGCCACAAACTCCCTGCAAGTTTTAGATTCTTTTGTTCTGGGCTTTAATTCAAACGGGAAGGGTGATCATAAACATCGGACTCCACCTATGCTGGATAAGCCGTATTGCTTTCCCAAATATTTTGACACTGGACTATTTCAGTTTTCGAACCTTAAATACTGATAATAAGGGTAAGGAGGTGAAGGATATGTTGAATAATAAATAGTAGAAGTAAGGGAGGGGGGGGGAATTATTAACGGATATTTCGAGAATCAAGAATATTAAATGCCTGAGGGTGGGGCAGTTTTCATTATCATAACAAACATGTGAATTTATTTTGTGAGGCATTTTCTTGGTACGTTTGACGTCAGTGCTGTATCTATGAATTAAAAGGTGTGTCGGGAGGCGAATATGTATATATCTGGACATTCCTGCGTGCCATAGATCTACTGCCAGTTTTTTTGTCTTAATTTTTTTCTCGGTCACCGTGACTTCAGATCGAAGGGGGAGGGGGCGTACACCGGCTCCATCCTATGGTGGATACGCCATTGTGACGTCACGGCTTTCTCGTCATCTTGTATCGGGTTTGTAGGTCTGTGCTATGGAACCAATGCCATTAAATAATAATTATTTGCTTTTTGTTTATGGTTATTGTGGGTTGTTTTATGTCACTGCCGTGATTGATAATGCTATGTCAAACAATAATTACTTGTAAATGAGATTATAAACCAAGGAATTCTAACTCCTGTTATATTTATATTGAGGAATCGCACATGATTGTTTGAAAGATTGAAAAATGTAAACGCATTATGGTACACAAATGGCAGTTCCTAAAAGAATTTGGGATGGTTATACTTTCTTCTTTTGTTTGGATACGAAGGTATTAGATTGATTAGATTTACATAAATATAACTATTCGACCTTTAATAAGTAATTTTATAACCCACAAGAAAAATCAATCAGTCTGTTTTGTTGATGAATGCATCTGTCATGAGTATATGACTTCAACAGCCATCTAACACGACTTGCTACATTAAAAGAAAATAATTCTAGCGATTGACGATTTGAAGAAGAAAAAAAAAAATCATCGAGCGCATTTAGCCCCCGAGAAAAGAGGAGAGAGGAGCAATAATGGTACTGGTGATATGGTATAGCTACTCTATCATTTGATTGTTCACAAATGCGTGCCGGGGAAAAGCAATAACTAAAATGTTGTTCTGCAACCAATCATGTTTTATAAAAACACCAACTATTGTCAAATACAGCTAATTCGTCATTATTCTTGACTGTATCAATTTCCCGTCCCGGGCCGGTCCGAGATTCATGGACCCACGCCAGCAATTTCCCTCGCCTAATCCCCCATTTATTTCTCATGATATTCCATGCACCGCCGATCTGCAAAGATTTGATTAGATTTGGGGCTAAATGTTGAACAATTCATTACGCGCTATCAACGGGCGATCGTTTCGTGTTTTTGCGAGAAATGATAATGATGTAATAGCGGGCTTATCGTGGACGCTCCCGTGATGTAAATGGTTGTAGTTGATTATGGGGATTTCAAGTGAACGACAATATGTAAGCCGAACATGAAGTCATTCGATTGATGTCCTTAGCATCCCAGGACATGGTTGGGCGTAGTCCGAATAAAAGAAAGATGATTAGGGGGTGGGTAGGATCAGACAAAAATAATTCAATTCAAATGACACAGAAGCGGAAGGCAAATAAGAAACAGAAAAAGATGATCATTTTCAAAACATGAACAGCAACATAAAAAATAATAAGAAGAGGAGGTAGAAAAGCAAAGAAAAGATAAAAGAAAAATCGATGAATAGAATGGAATGGAGTAGAGAGAGAGAAGAGTAAATCAGGTTTCGGGGAAGGGAGATGGAGAAGGAAAAAGACGGAAGGAGGATAGAAGGGGAAACGAAAGAAAAAAAATGAACAGACGAAGAACGAGGCGAAGAAACAAGAGAGAAGAGGGAGAGGACAATGGTGGAGAGAAGAAGGAGAATGGGGAAGTGGGGAAAAGTTGGGAAGAATAGAAAGGGTCAATGAGGGAGTATGAGAAAGAGGATTATGATGGATGAACAAGAATAGGAGGTATTAGGGTAGCCGGAGAAGGAGTATGAGATGGAAAAGAATAGACCAGAATAAGGTGCGAAGAGGAGGATGAACATGGAAAAGTTAATGAAACTGTAGGAGGGGAAACAAGGAAGGGTAAAGGAGATGAAGGATTAAATGAAAACGATGAAGGAAGAGGGTGATGATAGGGTAAGAGGATTGAGGTTAAGGACATAACGAGATGGAGGAGCAGAGGACAAGGTTTAGAGTAGGGAACGGGAGGGAACAGTGGAAAGGAGAATAGGAAGAGGATGGCGAACATGGTAGGGGAAACGAGATGGGGGCGGGGGAACTTTATGAGAGAGTGGAAAATTGTATAGAGACACTCCTGTGGTATGCTCTATAAAAGCATAATTTACTGTTACTATTAAATTTAAAAAAGGAGGTCGAGGACGAACAAGGGACAGGAGGGAGGTCAAGTTGAATGTAGGAGGACTGGGGAACAGAGAAATCTGGAAGCAGAGGTGGGGAGGAGGAGGAGGAGGAGGAGGACGTGGGGGGGGGGGGGTGAGGAGAAGGAGAATGAGAAGGAGAAGGAGCTGGAGGAATGTGGATTGGGATATGGAGAGAAGGAGGAGGATAGGGGGGGGGGGATGAGTTGAGGGATGCGAAACAACGAGGCCAGAAAGAAGATGAATGAGGCTGAAACTATATGAAGAGGACAGTAGGAGGAATTGAGGAGGACTGAGGGAGCTAGAAAGGCATGATTCCTAGTTTCCTACCAAATGAAGACAGCAAAATGAAGAAAAAAATTCAGAGCTGCAAAAACTTCATCTCCAGTCATGAAACACATGTCTTGACCCCCCCCCCCCCCCTCTCTCTCTCTCTATGGTGACAAGTTTCTTCAAAATTTGTTTCGTTTTTCTATGAGCCTTGGGTGTGTCAAGAATTTTAAGTATAGAAATTTGTCGTTCTTATACTTATTTGCTTGTTAGCTACCAGCTACAAAATTTTAAAATACAACTAGGACACTGCACATCTCAGCAAAACTACTTGATGATATCTGACCTTTGACCCTCGCGCTTCGTCAGCTATTCTATGATCATCATCTTCACAAATCCAGATGAAATTGATCAATTTTCACTACTGATTTATACGACAACACGAGAGATCATGCGGAACGTATCTCCACCAATCAAAAGTATGCTCTTCTAAGAATCATATTTGTGCCGGTCTTTCCCCCGCTTTTCGGCTGTAACGTTAAATCTAAAAAAATCATGATCGGTAACTTATCGGCTCTATCCCCTCGCAATAGCTGACTTCATACCACTCATTGGGGGAGGCTCTGTACAGTTAATTGACTTGTTGAATGTCCTTGCGGCCTCTTTGACCAGTCAGCTGCATTGATTAATGTTTTGAATCAAAATGAATTCATGTAATATGAATGGACTATGTCTGATGAGATACTAATCGCGTTAATGAGAAAGATTAGATCCGCACATAATGAAATATTGCAAGCGTATATGAGACAACGGGTGATATTTTTTTCAATTTTTATTAAACGATAAAGCCATCATAATTATACAATTCGTTTGAACTGAATTTGCTTTAATGAAGTGGATGAACAGTTGGGGTTATATAGGGGACGGGGATATGAAACATTTGGCAAGTATGTCGGAAATAGGATAAGGGCCATTAGAGTGGGGTTGGGGGAGGGGTGGGAGGGGAGTATGAGACGCTGATGGAAAATGCCTTTTATACTTTGGGTAAACATTATGAAAAGATTGGAAGGGGTGGGTCTCAATAGAAAAATGGAGCTTCATCACGGGTATGTGGGCGAAAAATGTCTGCAAATTTTAGTGTTAGCTTCCCCCCTCCCAGTAGACATGAACATGTCTCAAAATATTTCAACCCTGATTCATTTTATTGGCTTCAAAGTGAAAATCATCAACAGAGGCTATTTTATTATTTTCTAGAAGAAAGGACAAATTAAAGATGATGAGGGTTTATCAAGAAAAAGAAGAAGAAGAAGAAGAAGAAAGAAAGAAAAAAGAAAAAAGAAAAAAAAAACATACGAAATCCGTCACAATTTCTGCCCTACCAAAATGCCATATACCAGTAAAAGCATGTGATAATAAAACGAACTATCCACACTACATCCCGGCCTTCCCCCAAACCATATTCAATCATTAATATTTATCCCTTTCCAAATCAAAACGATACGTCAAAAATATATCTTTTCATGAAGAAAAGGGAAAAAATATATATACATGTATATAGGCGCGTCCACTGATCCATGTAAATGGATACATGTATCCCGCAATAATTGAAAGCTATTTACAACTCTAAATCGAGAATTGAGCTCATTTGCATACACGTTCGATCGCAGCTTGAGCTGTAGGATTGTTAGAAAGCTACGGAGTAGGGGTGAGATAGTAATCCCCCATTACACACCCCTTCATAGTGCCTAATGACGTCCTTTATAAGCGGAAACCATCCGGTGTTGGGATTACGATAGGCGAGATTTTAATTGCATCTTGCTCAGTCATGATACAAGTCTATTCATAATCATTTCTTTTATTACAATAGGCTTCATTATATATATATATATATATATATATATATATATATATATATATATATATGTATATAATTTTTTTTAATAGTAGTTGCTTTTTATATAATAATGTCTGAAAGGGAACTCATATACTGCGATATATTAATCTTTTCGAAAATGGTTAGTACTGAGAATTGTGTAATATTTTTGTGAAAATATGTATTTTCTCCTACTATCTCTCAAACTCTCTTTCCTTTATCCTTTCTTCGTGTTATTCTGCTATAGTCTCTCTCTCTCTCTCTCTCTCATTGCCTCTTCCACTTTCCTCTATGTTCCTTTTTTCTATTTTCTCTCCCAAATTACAAGTGATGTTAACCATATAAAGTGGGAGATGTGGTATGAATTAATCCTTGTAAACATAATATTGTGATTTATATATTGGATGTTCTTGTTGTGTGAATATGCATATTATGTTGAATATGCAAATTATGTTGAATATGCAAATTATGTTGAATATGCAAATTATGTTGAATATGCAGCTTATAATGAACATGCAACGTATTTTATGCAATGTATTTTATGTTTGCAGCCACTGGAATTGGGACAGAATGCTTTATGCTATACAGTTATAGTGAAACAAACAATTATGTTCCTGGCGTTCCAGTGTTTGCATTATCTTTATTCTGGCAAAAAAAAAAAAAAAAGATTTTGTAATGTTTTCTTTGCCAATAAATAAATAAATAAATAATGATACCACGTTTATTACATAATAAACAATCAAGAATAACCATTAGCCAGCTATTTTCATAAGGAAGTTCCATTATTAGAACTCAAATCTAGATATTCTCTATAGGTTTCCATGGTGAATGAGTATTCATAGTTAAAGGTTTTCGGTAATACCGTGTAGGGCCTTTGTGAAAAGGCTGTTTTGGTGTATAAACACCGAAAACAAAAACCAAAAATAGTCTTGTGTAAATGTTTAATTAAATTTAATTCCATTATCATCTCTTTCCTTTCTTTCTTTTCCTTTCACTTTTCCAAAATTCCTCTAAACGCCCCATAAGTGGGGTATTTTCACGAAAAAATATATCAGAAGCCTTTTCACAGAGGCCCCACATGGTGTTACCGAAAGCCTTCAACCGTGAGAACTCAAATCTACTCTTTTTTTTCTTCCGTACTGTAGAGCATTTTAATTTAGTTTTGAACTCGATTATTTTCTACTAAATACCTTTGCAGATTTTCTTCATTCCCAGACAGTGTGTAAAAATACGTAACTTTTGATCAGTCGCAATGCCTGCAAACATGTAGGGAATGTAAGCTGTTTAGATTAATTGAGTATTCCTTATTTTGTATACACTATAAATCTTTTTCCGCGTTCAGTAGCGGATCCAGATCAAAAAGTCCGAAAAATCTCAAAGAAAAAAAAAAAGAAAAAAAAAGAAAAAAAAAGTTAATAATAAAAATAAGTTGGTTGATCACATTTTCAGATGCATTTGGGATCTAAAATTGCTGGCAAGGAATAATTAGGGGCACATTTTTGTGTGGTGGGGAGGGGGTAATTCATGTGTACTTAAAGTACGGGTTATGCCAGCGGGTAAGTGCCCTCGTTCCCCCCCCCCCGGATCCGCCACAGTAATTTTTTTATGCACTGTAAATATCCGTCCGCCTTACTTCGTCACTACTTTGTCGCGTTTCCGTTGTAAAATTTCTTCCGCAATATACTCTCTCCAATAAGGGTTCCTTTTTTCGTAAAGTATTTAATTTCAAACAGTTTTCTTTTATTTCAGAGCATACACCATTCTAATTTATCTAACCTTTCGCTGCTATAAACAAACAGTAAGAAAATGTCCACTCTTTCTCTGTTTGTGGGCAGAAGCACTTTATAGATATGTTCGATGTTGAACTCGGAGAGTAGAGAGACACTTTAGGAGAAAATGTCGCCGCAAATACGGCCACACAACTCTCTTATTCGAACAAAAGTCTATTTACCTTTCATGCACATTAGTCGAAATGAACATGGATTCGTTTTCGCTGGGGGTATCTTTTTGATATCATCATTGAATTTTATGATATTTGAGGCTAAATGCATTTGAAGGTTGTAAGCAATTTCCGTCTATCAGAGGGGATTACCGTAACCGAGCGCCGGCCATTTTTCTCTTTCTGTCTCCAGATCCACATTTTCTCTCTCTTGTCTGCCAATGAAAGATGCATAGTTGAGTTTGCAATCACCTCGTATTAACTATTATAGGGTAATCTGCGCTGCGCCCCGAGAACTTTTTCTGGCGTACAAGCAACCCCGACAAGTTAAGTCAAAACAATTTGACGTCAGCGAAATGCGAGAAATTATAGCAGCGAAGTAAAAAATGTAATTTGGCTGATGGTTGCTCAGGCATCATTACATCTCGATGTAGCTACCCATTTTGCAAGATGGTTGTCATATATCTTTGCTACAGGGTGTCCCAAAACGAGTAAGTTCATGTTTCCTCTCTCCAACAACGTTAACCTCTTATTTTAATCACTTTATAGGACGATGTCAACTAAATGCGTTCAACAGGGATGTTATTTTCTATCAGTTTAATGTGTATTTGGAATTCGGTCATAATTCTTGTATTGGCTATCCCCTATTCTGGGGGTAAATATTACGCCGATTGATTATTTGGGTATGTAGTAGCTTTGAGAGACTTTTACTACATGCTGCTGGCCAGCGCAGGGCGTCGAGTTTTTAGAATGAGATGGTCAAGTACTCTGTCGACGTAACGAAGGATAGATCAGCAGCAGATTTATTTTCAAATGGGTTTGAAGATGACGTGTTGGATCAGATATCTATATCACTAACTTACCAGACATTACCGGTAAAAATTCGGCTATTTCGTACTGTTATTTTATGTGTCACCCTGTGCAATTGTAACTTTAAGGGTATAGAAAGAATAAAAATAACGAAGACAGAGATGAAGAGGATAAACATTAGAGAGGAAATGGAAGACAGTGAGAGAACAGAGCTATCGGGAACAAGGGAGAGAGTAAAGGAGAGGAGGGAAGAGAGAGAGAGAGAAAGAGGGAGAGAGAGAGAGAGAGAGAGAGAGAGAGAGAGAGAGATGGAATCAACAAGATCGAATTGTGATGCATAGCTTTCTCCTCATTTGTTGGAAATTGACATGATCGCGTTGACTCCATTGGTCTAAACCAATCGATTGATAGCCAACGTTCAAACCCTTCCCTCAGAAAGTGAGGCAAAATAGCTCGAGCCCGCCTGGTTTGGAATTGAGAAAAGAAAGTCAATTTGCTTTGAAATGACTCGCCGATTACTTTGTTAAATCCAGTCGAGATGAGTGTACCTTTTGCGAGTTGCACGTGAGTCGGGTGCAAAAGATACAAGCTGGCAATGAAAGGCAAACAGAAAAAAAGTGTAATGGATATTGAGAATTTGATTTGTTGAAATTGTTTGTGCGCCACTGCACTTCTGTTCATCCATGGCGGTCAAAGTAACGAGAGCATGAGGAGAGGAAGAAGGCGAGGAGAAGGAGGGAGGGGGTGCGGGGATTTTTTTTCCTTCTTCTTTAAACCAAAGTAAAAGCTCAGTGATTAAACAGAACATACCGATGATAACGCAATCATACGTAATGGATAAAGATGATGTTGATAGATTTATAGTTTTAGAGCCAGTAATTGCACGAGAAAGCTAAAATCATGAACCATTTATGAACAAACAAAAAATTGAAAGCCGTCTGAAAAAATTATGTCACCTATTGAATTTGGTATTGTAATTATCTTTATTATAAGAATAAAAAAATCAAACCGTTAGATTCTAGGACAACTTCTCCTTGATAATCTACTACTCCCGGACGAATACACCTGGATAATTACACATATCTAAAACAATTACCTTTCGGACGGACAATTACCATCAAGGGCGATTTCAGTCCACAGCAACTACACATTCAGGATGATAACCACATTCTAAATATAGATGGAATGTCGGCGAGGTATGTTTCTTTTTGTCCGGTATATATTCGTCCGTTTGGTACATGAAATTTTTTAAAATACACGTAGGTATATTGTCCTACGGAGTAATGTAATGGTTTGGGGAGGGGCTTGGTGTCTGGACAGTAATCATCCTCAATGGGTTATTGTCCTGGTGAAAGTCGTCTGAAGTGTTATTCCAGGGGATAGTCGCCCGGATACGAAAGCAACGTATTACAAAACGTTGTGGTAGTTATTGCTTAAATAATTTACACATCGTCGATATTTAGTAAAGTAATGAGATCGCAAGGCTGCCGAAATATAAACGTCACATCGACAGTTCACACTCCATCCAGAGTAACCACGTATGTATTGTCGTTGTTATAAAGATGTTGTTATGTAATATTCACGTCGGATTTTACAAGATGCCCTCAAATTTCCCATTCTAAGTCCAAGGTGGCGTAGTTGCTGAAACGCTGGAAGAGGTCATGAAGGATATTTTAAACATCTTTACCCCTATGTCTTGAAGATCCTGCTCAAAGCACAAAAAGCCTTTTAGAATGTTAAGTGGCTATCTATCAACGAGCAGCGATCCAGTGGTCTCTTTACGTGTATCTGCTGTTACAAACTTGAAATACCAATACATTTCATCTTTGGTAAGAAGGTTCCTTCCTTTCTGAAAGTAAAATCAACGAAAGAATAAATGAAATATTTTGCCTGATCTAAGACAATGAAAAAGCAATGTTCTAGGAATCTGCTCGCCTTTCTTTCATGCTCAAGTAATTCAACTGTCGAGAAAATATAACTAGCTTTCTTTAAATTAAAATTTCTAAAAGGTCTAATGTTATGTTAATGTACACATTGGTCTTGAGTATTGTACCGATGGAGTTGTGATAGCTCAGACGTGGTAGAGAAGTTGTCTCATAACCGGCAGGTCCCTGATTCGAAACTAAATCGATGCGCTAGTGACCAAGTCCTTCGGATATGACTTAAAACCGTATATCCCGTAAATCATAAATCGTTGCTTACCTACAAGCATATACTTTGGATCTAGCAGTCAGGTAAAATTAACCATCATCCTTATTCACAGAGATTAAATAAGATGACAAGAGGATAATCATGTTACACAGAATCTCTAAACTGTATCTTGCAATAGATGGCGCCATTTCACAATCTTGGGCTCCAATTATTGACACGGTACAATACTTCCTATCCTTTGGTTGTCTTCATAAAGTTGGGTAGAATATTTATTTGATTTTTGTACATGGCTTTCAGAAAACAAGCAATAATTCATTTTGCATTTATCTTGCAATAGATGGCGCCATTTCACAATCATAGGCTCCAAATATTGACACAGTAGAATACACACTCTCCCCTGGTTGCATTTTATAAAGTCTGGTAGAGTATTTATTTGATTTTTGTACATGATTCTTAGAAATCAAGCTATAATTTATATGGTATTGTCAACATATTTCAACCTTATTATACAATATTTTAATGTAAACAATAATTAGGGATGAATCAAATCGAATTATGAGTGCAAGAACAAACCCAGAGAATAGAGAATATAACAGGAATTAAAGATCCAAACCTTTTGTCTTAATTATGGTAACAAGTAAATGTTACTGAAGTTTACCTCCCGTTAAATATTTTTTCATTTTCTCAGAGAAAATTTCATTGAGCGTTCTCGTAGAAATGTGATAAGTTACCTTTGATATGCAGAATGCAGATTAAACTGCATTATTTATCATTAAAGTAAATAAATTGACATTGTGTGGTTTACACATCATTCATTTATTATTTTCTGTATCAAACAAAGCGCGGTCTTGAGATGATGTAGAAGGTGAGAATGAATAGGACAGAATAGAATGGGAGATAGTTGTGGATGTGATGAGATAGAAGTTGGAGAAATCTCGAAGCTATGACGCAAAAGGTTGTAGACTGTACAAAATATGTCTAAAGAGGGGGCTAGTCATTTCAGCCCAGAGCTATCCATACAGAGAGTCCTGACACTGGAGGTCGCTTCTGATTGGTCAGTCATTTCATGGAGCTTCAAAAAGTTCCCTCTCATAGAGAATGTACGTGAAAGGGAACTATTGGGAGCTCCATGATCCGCCATGTTTTAAACAAAGACCGCGTACGCGTAGGCTTATTATGCGCGTGTCACAACTCTCTCTATCAACGCGCTCTGTTTCAGCCCAGAGCGCGTTGATAGAGAGAGTTGTGACACGCGCATAATAAGCCTACGCGTACGCGGTCTTTGTTTAAAACATGGCGGATCATGGAGCTCCCAATAGTTCCCTTTCACGTACATTCTCTATGAGAGGGAACTTTTTGAAGCTCCATGAAATGACTGACCAATCAGAAGCGACCTCCAGTGTCAGGACTCTCTGTATGGATAGCTCTGTTTCAGCCGGTCGAGGCAGACAAACCGTCGTTTGGCCGATACTATAATTCTGTGGTTCGGAAGGCTCAAATATATCGTAGGCAAAGTACCTCGAAATATCTATTTCCCCCCTAAAATGTTATGGTGAAATATGATTATTGTTTTGTTTGAATTTGAAAAAGATGAGAGGACACATAGGAACTTAACAAATCAATGATCATGATGATACATATTCACAACATTTATTATTTTATTTAATTAACAAAAAATAAATGATCGGTCAGGCAACATGGATTCCTTTACTAGTTTATCTAATGATACTGATGGCCAAACACTTCCTCCTTATTTGTCACAAGTATCTTATTGTCATTATAACCATTTTATTTGATTATCGTGATTCAAACAAAACTACTTGGCTTGACCTCAGTGGCTAAATTTCTTTTCTGGAAAGCATCCCTTTGTTGTTCGTTGAGCAAGTTATTATACACACATTACATGAGGAAAAAAAAAAAACATATATAGATAGTAACACCTCATGATAACGATGATTATTGACATATTATTCTTACTTTCATATATCAAAGGCATTTAAAAAATAAAATGAATGAAAACCGACTGGCTGCCAAATTGATCCGAGTAGTTCTTATAGCTGAAAAAAAGTAACATAATTTTCAAGAAGGTTAAAAAGAAAATCTTTGTAGGATAATGGCAATTCACGCAATTTTTTTTAAAAGGGACTATGTTGGAATGCAACGTGGATGAAATGCCATATTCACAAGTGCGCCATCTCTTGGTAAGAATTCTACAAAGACGGGAACCTGTCGGAGAAGCGTTGATCAGGCGAGGTATGTTCGTGATATATCTTCAGAGGGAGGATGTTTAATAATTTGTTGCATTGTGAGTCCTCTTATTCCAATAGGTTTATACAGATAGCATCGGTTCCTACAGGCAATCGGTAAAATTGTGATTGATTGTGATGATGCATTCATCAACCCTTCTCTTTTATATTCGTGTAACCGAGGAAGCCTATTCTTGAACCATTATTGTAATTCAAATTAAAAACAGCCTGATAATGAAAATACGGATGTTGACTTGCTTTAATAGAATGGAATACAACGTTTTCATTTTCATTAACCGAAACAAAAGAAGTAAACAAATTTATAAGAAATTATTGAATGTGTCGTAATCATTAGATAATTCGAAAGTATTTCACCCCCTTTATTCCATCACCCCCATTTTAGGACACCCGTGTATTCGGACACCTCTATATTCCAACGCTCCCTATATTCCGATACCCCGGAGTTATGACATCCATTTGTTCCCACAACACTACGTTCCTACACCTCTATGAGCCATACCCGTATGTTCTGTCAACTCTACTTTCCGACACTCTATATTCTGACAACCGTATGGTCTGACATCCCCATGTTCCTACACTTTTAGACGCCCCAAAGTTAAAATACCCCGAAGTTCTAACACACCAGTCTTCCAACAATAAAATCATCCCATGTTCTAACGCCCTAAGCATGCCCATGACACTTCAAGACAGGCCATGGGGCTTGCAAACATGTCCAAGATTTTTACGCCTGAGTAATATACAAAATATCGCAATGCTGCACAGATATGTTCTTAACCCTTTTAGGACAGGAATTATTTAAGGGCTAAATTGATTTATTGCTTTTGTTCTTTAAACTGGGAATAATAATTTTTTTTTTTTGTGCTACATGGTTCTGATAAGGTGTGATATCCTTTAAAACAATAAACATGGTTAGGAATTTTGTCGAAAAGTTGAAAAAATTGCCAATTTTGATGAAAAACATTGATTTTGAACCTCTCAATGTGTTGCCAATCCAAAAATTTTAAAGATGATATATGGTCATGCAACAAAAATGGACATACTATGTGCTGAAAATTTTGCTTTTTCTACTCATACATCTGGTGTATTTTTTAGAGCTCTGAATCAAAAGTTATTGAGCCAAACCACAAAATGTGGTCTATTGTCTCGAAAGGCATCCATTTTTACCCGAAACAAGATATCATAGCGTATGATGGATTGTGATAGACTAAAGTGGTTGAAGTCTATATATTTACATTATAATCGATTTCAAAATATCGAGTATTATCTAGGTCTTAAAACACCATCACATCGGTCATTATTCATAAATTTATATTCGACTACAGATAGACGTCTTATTGTACTATTTAATTTGATTGAAGGTGAGTGAGGGGTGGATAGAACAGACACAGAGAAGCAGATAAAGAAATAAGGACACAGAGACAGAGAGGGAGAGGGAGAGGGAGAGGGAGAGGGAGAGGGAGAGGGAGAGGGAGAGGGAGAGGGAGAGGAAGAGGGAGAGGGAGAGGGAGAGGGAGAGGGAGAGGGAGAGGGAGAGGGAGAGGGAGAGGGAGAGGGAGAGGGAGAGGGGAGAGAGGGAGAGGGAGAGGAGAGGGAGAGGGAGAGGGAGAGGGAGAGGGAGAGGGAGAGGGAGAGGGAGAGGGAGAGGGAGAGGGAGAGGGAGAGGGAGAGGGAGAGGAAGAAATAAAAATATAAAAGATGTACAACGGAAGAGAGTGAGACAGAGGAAGACAAATGTGAGAGTGAGAGGGAACGATAAAAAAAATTGAGAGAGAGAGAGAGAGAGAGAGCAGGAGAGGAGGAGGGAGATAGAAATATTAATAGAGGGGTGAGAGAGGGAGTAGGGAGAGATGAGAACAAAGAATAGTGACAAAAAGCTCAAAATGATTAAAATGATACACTTTCCATGTGGACGATGAGTAGCAGAGCTGCGCAGACGGGATGTCTAAAGAATCATCCACTTGTTCAAACATCCATTCAACCTCCTTCTGGACAATTTTCGGCACGTCATATTATGAACCCTTGGTCTTTATTTCTTTATTCCATAAGCAGAAAAGATGGAAAGAAAGAAAGAAAGAAATATCCGAGTTCACTTTTCCAGTAATAACAGTCGATGCTCTTACATTTCATCCCTCTATCTTAAAACATTTCAAGAAATTATATAGAAGGAAAATAATGTTAAAAAAGAAGAGTGCAGAGATAAAAGGTCTAATTTTCAACAGATAGAAACCCCAATAAAACAACAGTCTTATCAACTAGATGAACCATGTTCCATGCTTTTCCTTCCCCATCAAAGATGCAAAGCATGGAGTAGAACAGTCATACAAAACAAGCGAAACACATCCTTCTCCCCCGTACAGAGAGAGAGAGAGAGAGAGAGAGAGAGAGAGAGAGAGAGAGAGAGAGGTGCATCTTTCAGAGATGATAAAGTCAGAGATGAGAACGTGATACAAACAATGGTTAGTGATAATTGCATACGCCGTTCACCGCGATGACTTCTAACCTCGCCCCTGGTCGCAGCCCGCCATACTCCACCGACATACCCTCTTCGGGATTCGATCGCAAATAAACTCCGTAGTCCATCGATCGAAGAAAATACGTGTTTTGTGTAGAAAGCATGTGAAGAATCATTACATGCTGTATTTTGAAGGAATCAAAATCGTCATAAATATTTATTATCAAAAGAACCAAGAAGATAGTAGGAATAGATATAGCTATAGGCGTACTACTAGGAGGGGGGGGGGGGGGGTGAGCTGCAGCCCCCTGATGAATTTTAAAGTTTTGATAATCGGGCAACCATCACCTCATATTCAAGCAGTGAGCTGCCATAATATCATCAATTACGGTTAGCTAGGTGCTCAAATATCTTTATATTCGGGCAGCGAGATGACCAAACAATTCCCGAATATGCCATTTTCGGGCAGCGAGTTTGTAAAGTGGAAAGCTGATATTCGGGTTAGAGGCGTCAGCCCGTACGCCTATGGTTGTAGCCATAGGCAACGGGCACGGTTTGGACAGGGGACATGACGCCTCTTGCCCAATGCCCCCCCCCCCCACCCCGCCTCGTGAACCTATTTTTGTAGCATGGTTTAGCAATGCTAGCCATTTGTCATGTTCCTTTTGTTTCGATACAGCTCACGCGTGCGTTTGAAGCGGAGGCCAAGCAACACATTTAAATTGAATAAACTTGTGCAAATATGACTTAGCCACTAGTTTTGGTGTCGAATGCAGAATTTGCAACTTTGAAAATCATGACCAAAGGGGAAAAGAAAATTGCGTCCCATTTGTAAAAGTGTAAAAGTATAATTTTAGCATTGCAACTGAATGGAAATACAGTATACCTATTATACCTAGTGTACCGATTATTATTTAGAGTATTTACAGATCTCTCTTCTGTTTTATTTTGTGTCGATGTCCTACGTACGTTTTACCAAACGGATCTGAAAATCGAAGAATGATCGAATATTGTCGAAAATTTCAATTTTTCTGGAGAAACTATTCATTCGGGATTTGTATTTTCTGAGGTATGTTACTGTGTATAATACTAAGTAGACTTCCTTTAAAAATATGGCTGAGTATACTGGAGATGGAGTTATTGGAAAGATTGATTATTTATTACGGAAGAACAATAATTGAGACTGTGGAAGTTTAGGATCACAAGAATGATAAGAAATTGCCTCATCAGTGTTTTCAAACACTAATGCTTTTCACTGTATTTGGTTTTAGAAAATCACACCCAAAAGCATTGCACACAGATATGGGTATTTGAGACTATGTATACTCTTTCGGCATCATAATTTAGTCCTTAATGTTGAAAGCCCTTTTTGTCAAAATATGTGGGCATTTCAAGGGCAGTCATTTTCATGTGATATTGCTTCCAAGATATTCGTCCAAAAAGAAATGAAAAGAATGAACATACTCACAAAGTATTTCTTTTTACATTTTACCAGAACTCAACCTTTACCTAATCAATCAAAGGTTGGCAGTTCAACTGGTCTTCACGGAAGTAGTCATTAAATCAATATTAGTATTCGATGAAGAAAAGAAATGTATCCCATCGGTTCAAATTTTTTTTTAATTTGAATTTTTAGATTTATTTCTATTTACTTTGCAACATGTGCATATACACAGTATGCCCCCCTGCTCTTTCTGCTGTCTATTAACTCTTCAGTTTCATAGTTTTCGTGAAGAGTTATTTCCTCATGCTTTCAATTTCTTTGTCGAGTTTACTCTTATAAATATATACATACTGGTAGGTGCAACTCACTCTCAAGAACCACATACTCGTTTACAATGACACAAAACATGCAAAACAATACCGTCGTGAAAATGGTGGAGCTTTGTGTGTGTTTTGACAGTGAGCTAAAATCTAATACCATAAAAGCACCAACATGGACATGTATACATGTAACAAAATCATGTACTGTACTCCTAGCAGACAAGATGTTGCCATCTTTCTTTGTTTGTTATTAGAATATCAAACATTCGATTTTCAGACAGAGTTAAATTGTAATTTTTATCATTCGGAGCATCTATTTTCTTTATCACCAGGAGTCAGGATGCCAGTACTCAAACTTACAAGAATCCAAGATTTAAGAAGCTGGTATACCGACTATGAATGCAATGTTTTGTTCTAAAAGGGAAAGGGAAATTGGGATGAAATTTGTTTACTATTTTCTCATATTTTTCCACTGGTGTCAAAAGATGCATGTGCCAGACGTAATGATATTCCGTGTATGATTTCCGACGAATTTTAGTGTAAATATCTGAAAGGAAATTCAAATTAAGGTTACTGTCCAGTCATCCGCTCTCAGCCCTGAAGTGCAACGTACATCAACCTCAGTGAGGATCGTAAATTTCCCTGTACACATATGTTACTCGTTTACCCACGAGACCGACAACACACGAGACCGACATTGTCGGTCTGACGGGGGTTCTTAAACATTGTTAGAAGGCGTACAAAACCGACATGTCGGTCTAGTCTCGCGAGCCTTCTAGCAATCTTTTTGAGGGTTCACTATCAGTCATGATGACTATAGACCAACATTGTCTCGCTGTGAGTCTACTCGGATGTCCCACTTCTTGTTTTAAACTTGGCCGTCGCACGATAGAATTCGTATGCCGGGCAAGGCACGTACATGTAAATCATTTTTCAATTTTCATGGTTTAATATTGGACATGAAGAAGGAAAAAAAACCACAGCAGCTTAGAATTGCTAGTATCTTCGTAAATGATGATTAAAGAAATTTTCTGGGCCTTACCAAAACTGTAGATGAACTTTAAATAATCAAAGTTATCTCGAAAGAGTACAAGTGAACTGAACAGACGAACAGACGAAACAAACGACATGAGGAGGGCCGCCGTGGAGCTAATATTAGGTTTGGAGTCTTGGGTGGGGTTAGCACGAACATGTCAGTTTGCCCATTTACGGCG
Organism: Heliocidaris tuberculata; assembly: GCA_025618425.1. Lineage (NCBI taxonomy): Eukaryota > Metazoa > Echinodermata > Echinoidea > Camarodonta > Echinometridae > Heliocidaris > Heliocidaris tuberculata. Next base: position 62,247,678 of record CM046832.1, on the reverse strand, counting down.
TTAATAGGTGTCACTCATACTTGTCGATAAGCACCTGTATATTATTACGACGATATTTCCCTCATACTTGTGCATTTAGACCTGAGCTCATTTAAGAACCCAATTTCAACGGATATTTCGTGCCGGACAGGTGGGCTTCATACCTCTTTCTTGGGACGTGGGTGCCCAAGATCTTTTCTAAATCTACAGCGCCAATTCTGTTTGCATATCTCAAGACGGGTGTTATGAGCGAGGATAATGGTAGGCATCCCTCTCAACACGAAGGTCCAGAGAGGGAGAGTGAGTGTGTGTGTGTGTGTGTGTGTGTGAGAGAGAGAGAGAGAGAGAGAGAGAGAGAGAGAGAGAGAGTTTTATGCGTACATATGCAGGCAGGGGCGTGGCTAGAACATTTTGATTGGAGAAGGGAGTGTCGGACCAAATCAGCCGATAAGTTTGCACACCAGAAAGAAGAGTACATTGTCCACCCCCAAAGACAGAAAGTTCTCATAAATTCCTCACAAATAGGATTTCACTAGTAAAAATATCTTTTAACCTCAGGATATTTTTTTTAAATAGAAAAAAAATACATGTATTTGTCAACAGAAATTTTGTATGGGGAGAGGTAGGGGTTCGTCGCATCCCACCCACACCACTCCTCTATCGACGTTAAATATATATATATATATATATATATATATATATATATATATATATATATATATATGACAAAAACTCAGACTTCTTGTTGAGGAATTTCAATTTCTCATTGAAAACCAATACAACTGAATGGTTGATAAAAAAAATCAACGTTTAAAAGAATGTTTGAAATTGAATCAAGAACAAAGTAATTTATGGCTTCTTTGGCGAACCACCTTATAACTCAGTAACGGAGAAAACTGATTGGAAACATTTATTATTTAGTGCCAGGGGAATCTTTGGAAAGTTGCATAAATGATGTTTTGAATTAAAACAGATGAAGCAACAAAAGAAGCTATAGTGTTAATCTGTGAGGAAAACTTAGAGTCTATTAACATGTTTTTCCCATCCCTCACATTCTGTTTTTGAAAATATATTCTGACATGCCTGCGGATATTTTTATATGATTTTCTTTTAATTGCACACGTATCTACAACATTTGATTTGTTTGCAAAGAAATTCCATGTTGGAGAATGGATTTTGTTCAATTTGCAGAACTTTACTCCAAATAAACAAAAAATAAAAATAAAACAAAAACAAAACAAAAAACACACACACTAAAAACAAAAAACAACAACAACAACAAAAACCCAGCTAGATAGTATATCAACATAAAAGAACAAAATTTTCCCCCAATTAATTCTATGTAATTTTGACACGATTTTGATATGAGGATCAAGATCCTATCATACAATTTTTCGTCTTTAAGGAGATCAACTTGAGTAATCTATTTATTTCAAAGTTATACTATGAAAAGTTTCATACAAGTACACAAATCAATTCAGCAAATATGCATGTGTTAATTCTTATATTCATCTTTTCAAGTAGAGCGAAAACTTTAACTATTTTTCTAAAAATCTGAATGCAGAGCTTTAACTCTGAATACAAACCACCTAGAGCACGTGTGGGTAAAACTATGGTATAAAACAGTGGTGACTTGTCGAAAAGGTTTGGATAAGAAATCTCTTGAAAATAAACATCCTTATTACGTTAGGATCAAGTACTCATAGTAATTGGTCCTAACTCCGTGTAGTGGATTTGGGCTTGCGCTGCGTTTACATATCCATGGTGCAGTAGACGAACAAGTTATTTCCTCAGTGGAATTTTCTTGTTTTCGAGTGTTCTTGATGACGATAGGGATATCAGACGAGGTGTATGGTTTTAAATAATTGATTGAATGGTTGCTTGAAGGTATTTCTAATTAACATACTAGCAAGCTCCCAGAGAAATAAAACAACATTTGGATAAATGTCAGGAAATTGTTAACGTTAATATTTTGATAGCGTCTTAAAACTTGGTAAAATATCGTTTATCTCATGACAACAAATAGCTGCTTTACACACTTGGAGCGTGTGCATGTACTCTTTTAAGAATAATTTCAAGCTCAAGATTATCTGTCGACAAAACATGAGCAATACGCTCATATTTGCCGACATAATGTTAAATGTGCCAGCAAAAACTTAAGTATAAATTATAGGGGGCAATATCCCCTGCTCCCTCTCGTGGCTACAATAATGAAGAAAAACAGAGAATAATGTCAGATGACTCATTATTCTTCTCAATAAATAGAAAACGTAAGAGTGGTCGAAGGAGTAATGAATTGCTCTGGAACTGTGTCCACTCTCAAGTTGTATCTTAACATCCTTTTCAATATGATAGTTAATACATTATATTCAATATTAAGGAGGTAGATGCAGTGGCATTGATCAGTTAAAAACTTTCATTCCTGGAAAAGAGGCTATTCCGCTTGACTTTCAATCACAAGGTTAATAGTTCGAATCTTAACCCTGTGATGATGCCATGATACAATGCCTTTTATCTACAATTGTCTCTCTCGACCGAGAAGTAGTAAATTGATACCTGGTATGAAGAAGTTTTGTGAATAATTTGAATGTATATGAGGTGAACATGGTGAAACTAGAGAAAGCACGTGCTTTGCAAGCGCATCAGATTAGTTTTTTTTTGAGACAGACAGCGGGAGGCGTATCACAGTATTTTGAAATCTGAATCTGAAAGATAACCCTAATGTCAGTGATTTGACCTACGTCAATATCAACACAAATGAAGCAAAGAATAATAACAATGAGCGTTCAGTCGATTGAAACTTTAAAAAATTAACAAAAATAGGCATTCGTTTGATGAATTCTTAATAGATATTGATTAAAAAACACTTTCTCAAAGTGAAAGTAAGATATGATTCTGATGTATTCGCGTGTGATTTGAAGGTTAACACTTGTTTGAATATATTAAATACTAGAAATCACCGCACAAAGTAAATCTGAAACCCCATTTTCCTGCTTTAATCTTATGAAACACTAGTGGTTCTTTTGAAGTATACATAATGTAAATTTATAACAGGACAGTCAATAGAGAGCCTAACCATCTCCGAAAATTAATGGCTTTACCACAAAGAACTCATAAATTCATGACCACTTTTCCCATTTCATAAAAAATTCCCAAATCTCATGCCTTTCCTTCTCGTTGAGATTTCTCAAATCAAAATTGATTGCATTTTTACGACATGAAATCACCGCCGTGTGCGTGCAAACTCGGGTTAACTTCATCTCGACACCCCTTAAGAAAAACGAAATAATGCATGTTTAATGAACAACATCTAATGTCTTTCAGTATTCCCTATGCTCATGAAAAAATTAAAAGCTCTCCCTTTTTCTGAATGATTAAAAGAAGGCAATAAAAGTAGGGGAAACTTTACGAGGAAAGGACATAATAAATGTGTCTGGGCGTCGACGAAGCATCCAGTTACATCGAGTGTAGTAAAGCGGCCGCGACACTCCAAAAGCCCAGCTTTGTTTGAAAAATACATAGTCAAGCTGACAGAGGCACCAAGTTTTATTAATAAAACGTGAATTGAACAATTAAATTGCACCTAATAAACGTGAGAGCAAATAATTACCCAGGGATGGGCTTTAATTACAGGGGTAGTCTCATGGGTAAGGCCCCCAACCGGCGGGGTGACGAAGAAGGGGACGGCCGCTGGTAGAGTGCACCCACCTTGACTAGGCCGGAAAACAGCCGCCTTAAACCCCCGCTTACACTCCCCCATTTCCCTTTGTTTTGCTAGAATTTTCAGCTTGGTAATGTGGCCTTTCGAAAACTGTATGGCAATCTCGGTTTGAGCAGCAGTAACGGGGGATGCGAGGTGAGTGACGATCGCGCCAGAACGCCGGCGAGAGGGTGTAGGCTGCCGTCGGCACCCCCAGACGGCACTTGTCTCTCTCTCCACCTCACATTGGTACCCATACAAGATTGGTTTAATCAGCCTATGTATTATCAAAAGCTAAGTACACTTTCTCTCAAAGAACTCTTGAAGGACCCCAATAAATATCCTGCTAATAGCGCAGGAGTGGTGTCTTATGATATCACTGACCGAGTCTAATAATATGACGCGGAGAAATAAAGGTCCTTACAATCTCGCCGTCTCAGATATCTCCAACAAAACTCTCTTGATTCCCCTCCTCTCTTAATCCTTCGTCTCGGGCAATTTCCTTGTATTTCTTTCCCTTGTTTTTGGTCGGCGATGAGAACTCATTTCCTGGCATATTTAGTTTGAGTAAACAGCTTTTTTGTCGTTGGTTAAAAGGCACAGATGGGGAGGTCCTTTACGCTGGTTGGATGCAGGGAGGAGCGATCCTAACGTCGGATAGCTTCCCGGCGCGTCACCGCGTGATGGATGATGCACACACGTAGAGTGCGGGTGTGCAAATTACTGTCTTACTCCTTACCTGTAATGTGCGTGGAGGACTTTAAACATGATCCCAGAAAAAAAGCCAACGCTTAGAAACCCCTTCATCATATCGAAAACATTTAGATGACATTTAGAAGCTGGAGTCGATAACGTTTGAGCGGACATAGGTAAATGAACAATCTTAGCCCCTCTCTCAATATGTCTCTTCGAGTGTTCACCAAGCTTAAAAGCATGTGATGCTGAAGTATATCAGAGGAAGAAAGAGAGGAGAAGAAGAACAAAGATGCTGAGGTTTCTTAATTTCTCTTCTCATCAATCATAGTGAACCTCATTGCAAATAGAGATGATGCTCTTCTTGAGCATCCATAGCATGAATTTAGCTTGACAAAATGCAAATTATGGCCAACAAGGCTAAAATGAGTTAAAACCCCAATGAAGCACAACAAAAGAAACAAGTTTAACATATCATGGAATTCTTACTTTCACCTCCTCCCCCTCTTCCTTTAATTTTTCTTCTATAACTCATCTTTCCCTCTTTTTCTCTTTTTTCCCTTTCTCTACTTCCGTCTCTTCATCTGCGCTGTGAACTTCAAAGACGAAATTTTTAATAAAAACTAATTACGACATGGTATCATATTATCCTCTTCATTCAAGCTTAAAAATTACTTCGACGCAGATTTTACAAGTCATTCCAATTCCGCCAATGTTGCTTACTTTCAATATTCATTGTCACTCATCGATTAAAAAAAAACACTGTGTAAAAGGAAAGGACCTACAAGAGACAAACAATCATAACCGCAATCATAGTTAACTACATTTCCCTAGGTGTTAATAAAGATGAATTTTACGTTACTGATATTTTGAAATATTTGTATTTAATACTGCCTTGACTGCTGAGGAAATCTGAAAGAGAAGGTTCAGAAAGTAGGCCCTAAAGATGAAAAAATAATTCTTGAGTTTTCTCATTTTCTTTATGCCGGGTTCACAGAATATCTTTGTAGGAATGCCCACTGAAAAGAATTGCTTTTCAAATGCTCTCATATTCCACATGCGATGAGAAATAGCTTAAAATTTTGGACCAGACTTTCATGCCACACATGTGTGTGTATGTAGTCCCATATACCCATTACTGTGTGTAATGCATGTGATCTTCAAGCAAGATTGAGTCAATATCAGTATGATCATTCCAAAACATCACAGTATACATCAATTCTTATGCACCACTCACCCTATCCTTATTGCTCCAGGAAATTTTCTTTCACAATTTAATCGAATGGCCAGTACTTAACTTTATCTCAAGATGTATTTTTCCCCCATTTTTATCCCCAAGTTCATGGAAAGGATTTCATACGCGTGAATGTCACTTTAAGAGATGCTTCTAGAAAGCTGACGGGGAAACAACCAAATCTACAGGGAGAACCGGATGTTCTAGCAACATGGGTTGCGAATACACACCTATCCTGTTTGACTGCTGAAAGATGGGCATTTCTGCAAGAGCTGGATCCAAAATTTTGAAAGGTTTGCTGCAATATTAAATCACCATTGTTACAATAGTAAAAAACCTATAGCAGGAAATGCAATATTAAAAAAATGATAAGGGTCACAATGTTTAGGATGACATAACGACAGAAGCAATTATTTTTGAAGATTCAATTAATGCGACTGTGATAATGTATTTTCAGGAGTGAGAGAATTGAGTGATCATTCTTTTGGCGACAATTATTTATGATTAGCCCGTAATTATGTTCGGAAACTCAAAAGTCATGAAAGTTGTTATCCGGGCAAGAAACAGCACACTCTAGACGAATTTGTGCAGTGTACGCTCATGAATACTACTATCTGTATCCAAAGTCTGTGTTACAGCGTTGATAGTAACGAGTTGTGAAAACTTTTTACAGAACCCATAAGGACAGGAATACCTAAATTGATTGATAGAACTTCGTTTGTTATAAAGATGGATTTCTTTCTACAATTTTGAAGTCAACACAACAAAAGTAAGACATGTTGCAATACTGAAACGCAATGATCTATTAGATTAGATATCAATGCTTAAAAATATGTGTCCTATCATCCTCTTAAAATGGATTGAGTACATTGAAAATTTCTCCAGAACGCCTTTAAAATTTAGAAAATAAACCCGAACCATGTTTTGCTGAAGAGGATCTTACCTTTCTCGAAATCTAAACAAGGAGTAGGTTATATCCATGTGAAGAACCTTACTTTCGCTGGCAATCGATCTACATTTACTCTATCAATTCATCAGCGAGAGAAAGTGAAAGCAGTAATGTCAATAGTTGGCAACCGCAAATCTACGTGTGATGGAAACCAAAAGATACAATAGTAAAAAACCTATAGCAGGAAATGCAATATTTAAAAAAATGCGTAAAATTACACATATTTGACGTGTTCGATACCTTATGTATAGTGGCATAGATACTGGTCGTGGGGGGGGGGGGGGCATCTTATGATTTGTACTTATCATTTTAACAATGAATATGTGTTTCTGGTAATTACGTGAAAAGAAATCTCCCATGTAACTTCTGTTCAATTCTGAGATTACCTTTGGTAAAGTGGAAAATAAATAAACTTGAAACTTGAGACTTAAGATGCAGTTTTATTCCAAGAATTCGGGTTTGCTTTTAAAGATAAAGTTGACTTCTGGTCGTCCGGTTGCAATGGGCAAGACACAATTGAGAAACATACATTACATAATCCATAAAGAAATAATTGTGTATTAAGAGGTTTTGAAATCATCATGATGATAAATTTACTAAATCTTGCTAAACAACACCGCACACAGAAATGGATATGTGGGAATAGACACACATATGGCATGAAAATTTGGTCAAAGCAGTTGAGCTATTTATCATTATTTCGATTATCAGGGCATTTGAAGAGAAGTATTTTTCAGGGGACATCCAAACTGACATAAAAAGAATGAGAGATCTCACAAATTGTTTTTCATCCTTTACCAAAGCCCATCCTTCTCTTTAAGCTGGCCGTGTGCGTCGAGGGTATCATGAATGTAAACACATCAATGAATGAGTAGTCGACAGGGAGATCGATGACCAGCTCCATGCAAGCACGATCAAGGGAAAAGGAGGGAGACATACAGTCGACGACAAACCCTTCGTCTGTGCTCCCAGGATAGATTTAGTCTATGAGGGTTATGCCAGCAGAGAAGGGAAGCATCTGAATTGGGGCGGGGGCGGGGGGGGGGGGGGGGGAGGAGGATGAGGGTATATACAAACAGAGACGTCGCTAGAAAAGTTGGAATACAGATGGGGAGGGGCCGTTAACGTTTGAAAATCTGCCGACAGATGAAGCAACATTAAACGTCATTCCTCTGAAAAAATGCATGTCATTTATGAAACTTTATCAATAAGTTCAATCACCTACAATAAGTTTTTCAGTTCTGTTCAGTTTAAAGACATTTATTTCCAATTTTCCAATATATAAGTATACAAAATAATAAATGAACATAACAATCTACCGGTTCATGTATTTTTAACAAAAATATGACAGAATACACATTCATCATATTATATACACGGTTGGAGGACACACCTCTAAAAGCAATAGCTTTGGGCGAGGGTGCCCTTAGGCGTTATAATACATAATAAATGTATAAAAAAAGAAAAAAAGGAACAACAACAATAACAACAGAAAAAAGGAAAACATTCTTAAACCGCTGAGCTTGAGCGGGGAGAAGAAAATAGAGGGGAAGAGGAAGTGAGGGGGGGGGGGGGGGGCGGGAGAGAATAGGAGGTGAAAAAGAAAAGGAGTACGTAAGAAAAGAGAAATTCGCAAAGAAACAGAGAGAAAAGACCCAATGGAGGGTGGGGAAGTATATTAAACCATGTTATTTGTAAGATGAAGTAAAAGTTTTTTGTTTTTTTAATCCTTCTTCAAGAGATTCGGAGTATTTCATTGTGTCTGGGATAACGATCCACAGCTTAGGTCCCGAGTATCGGATGTTATTTTGGAATAATAAGATATATTCGTATTTCTGACCACAGTCATGATAAACAGAGTCTTCTATTATTTATTCAGAGTTTGGTCAATTTGGTTTTAATGGGTAGCAATATGACGCATACTGCTGTATCAGGCAAGCAGACATTAAAGAGAATACCTCGAATATTGCCACCCACTGTTATCGAGCCAGTCAAACTCCGTGTAGATGATACGCTAATAAAAGCCATCTACACATAGAGTTTGGCCAACTCAGCTCCAGTAAGGAGCAACATGGCGCATGTTGCTTTGTTGGGCAAGCATATTCAACAAAAGAATATTGGCCAAAGCGAGTTGAAACCAAGTTGGGCAAACTCTTGTGAGTCTGTGTAGAGAATCCCCCTGCTGATAAGAGAGTAAACATCGCCCCCTCATGTGACTCAGGTTGGAATGGTTCGCATGAGGCCAAATTTGTACGGATACCAAGACACCAGCGTAGGCACCAATGGATATTTATTCCCTTCAACCGGTTAATCGGATTTATTTTCAAATTTAATGCGAATAAGACATTTATGTATATATTCAATAATTATATCCTACAAAATTTGAAGATTTTGATTTTAATGAACGATATTATCTAAAGAATGGTGAAAACTGTCTCTCGGGAAAAATTAAAATGAAATTCTTTTGTATCGTTATTGGTTTTATTTCTTTTATATATATATATATATATATATATATATATATATATATATATACATTCAACTTTATTGTTATATCTCACAGAGTCCATATATTCATAGTTTCATATATTATAGGTTTTAAAAATTGTTCTTAGACTGCAATCATAAAATGGACTCTGTGAAAACCTCAATCGCATATAGTACTTATAATAAATGCATATAATTATGTAACAAAACGTGATAAATACATTATATTCTTCACTGTGACTTAAGATTTTCCTTAAGCTTGATTCCGACATTCGACACTAAAATAACTTTGTAATGACTGTTCAAGAAACCAAGAACCAAGAAAGGTTGGCGAAATGAATGAAATGCATTTTGAATGGAAAGGAATGGTACAAACTACTCCCATATTATTTATTTATTTAATTTATTTATTTATTTCACATCTTTAGACAGAGTAACCTGTTCAGCTACATATTAAAAATGACATTGATAAAAAACAAAAACATACATTAACTAACATTAGGCTGGTTTACAACAGGGCTCTGTAAATTAAAATCTAAACAAAAATTGCAATATACAACATACAGAACTGACAGGGGTAAGACAGACTTACACACACAGATACACACACATCCACAGCCACCAACATTCTCACCCCCCCCCTCACTTACACAGGTACACCCTCACACACACCATCACACACATACCCCCTTCACACACACATGCACACCCACTCTACCTGCTTACCACCTGTTTACAAATTACAGATTATACCTTGAAAATCAAGCATAAGACTAAGATGACATCACTGCACCCCCCCCCCCCCTGTAAAAAATTAATTGCCAGGTTTAATGAGCTTTTTAAAAATGACTAAGGACTGGGCAGATCGGCATTCATCAGACAAGGCATTCCATTGAGTTATACCAACAGACACGAATGTCTTTTGGTAAAATTGGGTTTTACATTGAGGGGCACGTAATAACAATCTGTTGGTACTTCGTGTTACACGTGTTGAGACATTGTCATTAAAAACGAATTTACTACATAACTGGGATGGTGCTATCCCACTTACACACTTATACACCATGCATAATATTGATTTTTTAAACAAATCTTTCAGAGTAGTCCAGTCTAGTATTCTAAAAACTTGCTCTGATGAAGTTTCCCATGTATACCCACTTACAATATATGCTGCTCGCTTGTGGAGCGTGTTTAATGTTTTATAGTTTGATTCAGATCTAGATGACCAGACAGTTGAACAGTATAATGCATGGGGGAGAACAAAGCCCCAATATAATCTCTTGAGTTGATCTGCATTAAATATATACTTATTTCTTCTAATTAACCCAAGTTTTTGTTTCATGACTTTTACAACAGAAGCAACATGAGATTTGAATGTCAGAGTATCATCAATCATCACACCCAGACATTTATGTTCTGATACACACTCTAATAAAGTACCATTGATTATAACAGATATTTTTTTATCCTGCAAGGTATTCAATCTTTGTCGAGAACCAAGAAGCATCACTTTCGTTTTTTTTATAATTTAACACCAATCTATTCTTAGATGTCCATTCGTAAACTTCATTCATTGCAGAATTGAGTTTACTTTCAACCGATTCTCGAGTACTATCACTGACATACAGAGTTGCATCGTCAGCGAACATAACAACCTTTCCTGACTTAATACTAGAAGCCAGATCATTGATATAGATTGTGAACAGCAGGGGCCCTAGAACCGAGCCTTGCGGTACCCCAGAGGAAGTTGTCCTTATATTAGATATTTTACCCCCTATTTCTGTCAGTTGATTCCTAAAACAAAAGTAAGATTTAAACCATGCCAATGCATTCTCAGAGCATCCTATTACAGCAAGTTTTTTAAGCAGTACATCATAATTTACAGAATCAAAAGCTTTACGCATATCAATAAACGCTACCCCACAAAATTTACTCCTATCAACTTCAGTTGCCCAGTCATCAACCATACACAAGAGAGCACTTTCACATGAATGCTTTGGTCTAAAACCAAATTGACTTTCACTGAAGAAATTACTATTTAATAAATATGTCTGTAAATGTTTTTCTACCCATTTCTCCAAAACTTTTGAAACAATCGATAGTAAGGATATTGGCCGATAATTTTCTATACATGATCGATCACCGCCCTTAAAAATTGGACGAATTTTGGCCAAGCACCATGCTTTTGGAAAGTGCCCTTTTGACAAGGAAAGATTAAAAACATAAATAAGACTATCAATTACATCTGTGGCACATTTCATCATTTTCAACATTTTAACAGAAATGTCATCAGGCCCTGTGGCCTTTTTCACAGAATGGTTATCAATTTCTTTTAGAACAAAATCATAAGAAATTGGAGGAATATCGAAAGTTTGACGATCAAGGTCATCTAAATTCCCCTGAGGCAATGGAAAATCGGGAATTACATCAGGACTTGTGGTTTCACTGACTCTCCAATTCAAACCTCCCAGTAATTCTGAAACACTATCAATAAAGTAATCATTCAGTTTTTCAGCAACAATTTCTGGCTGATAAATTTCAACATCGTTAATATTCAATTTTATAGAAAGCTGACCAGTGCTAGAGGACAGTTGCTTTAAAATTGACCATAATGCACCAGGGTCCCCAGTCTTATCTTTCAATAAACCCTGTATATACTCTTGTTTAGATTTTTTAGTTAAACATGTGACCATGTTTCTTATTTTTCGATATTCTTTCCATAAACTTTGGAAATTAAACTTTAAAGCTTTATTATGGAGATACTTTCTTTTATTAATCAAGGCAATTATTTCACCTGTGACCCAGGGAGAAGGTTTTTTCCTCATTCGTTTACGTTTGTATGGCATATGTTTATTAATTACTGACATTACTTGATTATACCACATATCCCACACTGTGTCAACGTTGCTAGCACAGTATACACCACTAAACAATAAATTGTAAAGATCGTTGACAAAATTTTCCTGTTTAAAATTTTTCAAGTTTCTAAATTTGATATCATTATGAGCATTCCCAGCACTGCTAGAATG
>CM046832.1:62145607-62230607 GCA_025618425.1 Heliocidaris tuberculata | reverse complement strand
TGTGTTGCTGATGGCGTCGCAGAGCCACATGGCGTTAAAATGCAAACATTATTCACCAACGATCGAACATTGTCCGCGATGTAGTGCGTCGATTAGGACGATAGCTGAGTCAGAAATGCAATCACGCAGGCGCTTACGGAAGGAGCAGTTTCACGGCTTCCTATGTCTAATCAGTAAAGCCTATAGTAGTGAATTGATGAAACGAAAGCTCGTAAAACGATTGTGACATGACAACAACGGCTTCAGAAAGAGGTCTTCTTCGTCAAGTAAAAGGTTGCATGAGGACGAGAATAAAATAGCTTCTTGTGACACATGCAGTGTCTATTTCGGAGAGTGTCGCTAGAGATACGACGACACACAACTGAATTTTTATTGGATTCTGAAGGTGATTTCACGTTGATTTGGCGCGCAATTGTTACACGCCAGTCGCAGTTAACACTGATCCCAAGTGGCGTTTAGTGTGGTGATAAGTCAAAGTACACGAAGAGAAGAGGTTTGAAGCGAGGAATAAGGGTAGAAGCTAGTTCAATTAATAGAACAGACATCGGCAGCAGGGCTAGTTTAACAAGCTGGTGGTTTTTATGAACGCTAAGACCTACTTGCAGGACGTTAATGTTTCACTCCATAGCGATAAACGTGATGAATCACCTGTGACATGGATGACCAGACGAAAATTTCACACAACCTCACTGGACAATTCTTGCATCTGTGTTGGAAAAATATAGCAACGTCTAACATAAAAGTATTTAAGTTCCCTTTAATACGGATAATTCAAGAAATCGCATAAAAAAAAAAGAAGAAAATAAATAAATAAATAAATAAAAAAAATAAAAAAATAAAAAATCGAAAGAGCTATGAGCCTACATATGACATTGTCATTTAAGGAAAGTTAAACACATTATTAATTTTTGCATGGCTTTCAGTTAATTCCTGTCAAATTTAATGAGGATTGTGCATTATCTGGGACTTCTTGCTTAAAAAGCAACTATACGTAGGTATGTGGAAATGGATGAACAGGCACTATCAATACCATAGATCTGAAAGGACAAGGTGGAAGGGGGGGGGGGGCGTGATATATATTTAGCCCGACAGCTCCGCTTGCTGTAAACCCTTTGCAAGTTGAAGTGACTGTTTATGTTGGCCTAAGTTCAAACCAGGGTTAGGGCCGTAAATATTCTTCTCTTCAAGTGTAGGCGTGCGGGCCAAATTCCTTAGGGGGAGGGGGTGACGTCTCTTGCCCGAATTTCAGTTTCCAGTTTCCTAATTTTTTTTTAGAGAAGTAACCGACAGCAAAAATATTGGTAATTTCAAAATTATGGGGGGGGGGGGGGGTAGGATTGCAGCCCCGAAGCCTCCGCCTGGTACACCTGGTACCTCTGGTACGCCCCCGCCTGCTATGTCTTCATCTTGTAATCACACTTTCGTTAGAGAGACGAAAATATCCTTAGTTATTAATCTACATTTGGCCTTTCATACCCAAGCGAGTAATGGGACCTTCTGGGATGCCGAAAGCCATTATGGTCGAACTTGCTGTATGCCCTCACGTTGACCTTGTGGCAGAGTATTCCCCTGCGAGTGGAGATGGTACACACATTCGAAGTATGTACGGAACCGATGACGTTATTGAAGTCCTTAAACACCTTATCTGATGTAATCCTGCGATACTTATTAATTTATCTTTTTATAATTTGGAATCTTGTTCAAGTAGTCCTAATAATCTGCTATTTGATTTACTACCATTTCAGACACCTTGTTGTACATGTATAACTATTAGAAATCCTTGTAAAAAAATCAGTATGCGTTTTATTTTTGTTGAAAATAAACAAAAATAACATGTTGAGCAGAATCTAAAAAATTAAAGCGGTATATAGGTATAAGTATTTTTATTTATAAATACATTAACCCTTTCGAGACAATTGACCACATTTTGTGGTTGGGCTCAATAACTTTTGATTCAGAGCCCTGAAAAATATACTAGATACATGAGTAGAAAGAGCAAAAATTTCTGCACACACTGTGTCCATTTTTGTTACATGACAATAGTGCGTTTGATCCCAGGAATTTTAAAAAGGAGAATAAGATTTAAAATCCTTAAATTGGCAACACATTGAGAGGTCCAAAATCCTTTTTTTTATCAAAATTGGCAACTTTTTCAACTTTTTGCCAATTCTTTTAACCATGTATATTGTTTTCAAAGACATTACCCCTTATTACAATCTTGTAGTACTAAAAGAAAAATATTATTGTTGCCAATTTGAAGAATAAAATGTGATCAATTTAGCCCTGAAATAATTCCTGTCCTGAAAGGGTTAAAGGAGTTGAAATATTTTTTTGTAGTCATATACTTTCCTACTTTCTCATGGGATATGCATATATGTTTCTTATACATGTCCAAAACAAAGGTAAATTGTCACATCAACATTTTTCCTATTTTGTCTTATTTTAGATTCGTCTTGTCCGGCAAAAACACCGGTCTCTTTATTTTGCGAAATACAAATGTCCTTCACTTTCCTATTTGGGATAGCTTCGTGTATGACCCCTACTTGTTAAGAATAAACACAATTGATGAGTAGCCGTAGTGGTTGCGACATCGGAACAAATACAAAGTCATGAACAGTGTTGGGCAAGGGTCCAGAGGGGGTGATGAACACATGTATTGACCTGTTGCAGGTACACATAGGGTGTCGGTGTCGGTGACGAGGGAAGGGGGGGGGGGGCTGGGCAGGGAATATGGGGTATGAAGACGGGGGCACGTATTGACAGGGGTCAGATGCGTCAGGAATGGGAGGGGAGAGGGGGAGGGGGAGGTGTTTTGAACACATTATATCGACCTATGGCAGGTATACACATCCACAGGGTGTTGCTGATGCTGGGGTTGGGGGAAGGGGATTGGGGTATGGAGTACGGTAAAGGTGCATATTGGGAGAGTATCCCAAACATTATGGGTTGAGGAGGGGGGGGGGGTGTTGAACAGTTGAACACATGAACTAACTTGTTGCTGGTATACGCATAATGTCCAGTGATAGAGGTGGGGGGGGGGGGGGGGTGAAATGACATTGTATGGGGGTATGGGGTGCCGGGGCGGGGACATGTTGGGTGTCGGAGAGGCGTTAACGGATTTCCAAACAAAGTGGGGCAGGGGACGAACATTTAAAACGTTTTAGTAACGCCTCTGTTTATGGCTATGCAAGAGTTCCTGTAGAAAACGAAATCGTAAAACAGTATTCTATGAAATCATCTTTACAACGTACGATACCGTGCTGTTTATTTTAAATCAATCACTTATTGTCTTTAACAATTTGTTCGTTTCTGTTGAAACGGTAAACGTATATCTCTCCCGAATTCTTTAGTTATCACCCCTTTCTCCTATACGCCTGGATCCCCATTGGAAGGAAGACGAGCATTTTATTACTCTGATGACTTTAGATTGTGGCACGGTAGCAGTGAATATGTTACATTGATGACTCACTACAGATCGTCGTATGTTTCTCACGTTATTACAGTGTTGTAAATCGGCGCCAGCTTCAGGATGTCTATAGTCATCTTAAGACGATTTCGATGTGTCAATGAGGGATCAATGAATTATGTTAAACAGATCATCACAGATTCACGAATCAATAGATAATGAATTTTAATTGATGATGATGAAATCAACAGGGATATATGATTAATTTATCTGATTAGTCCCACGTTATTTTATTATGGCGTTCATCGATGATTAATCACTGGCGGATCTAGGATAATTTGACCAGGCTGGGGGGGGGGGGGGCACAGGTATACATCCATCAGAAATTTCTTACGATACAAAATAAGTCATGTTTATTCTGAATATCTATTATTGTGTCTCGCGGTTGACTGGGACACACCCCCTTCATACCTGAAGGGCATGAAGGGGGGGGGGGGGGGGGCAAACACACGTTCAAAGTAAAGACAAAGTTTGGAGGGGCACGTGCCTCCTGTGACGTGATGGATCCGCCACTGCTCGCTTAATTCGTTAATGCATTTAAAGGTGTTATAGAAGAAAAAACTATTGAATTTAGAATGTTATCTATAGTTATTTATTTAAAAAAAAACACCAAGTAAAAGAACAGTAAAATAAAAATCATCGTGCACACAACAGATTGATTAAAAAAACCTGTCATCTAATCTAACAATCAGGCCTGTTGCAATAATCTATGAGAAACTGAGAATTAGTTAAATATTTAAAGGTTCAAGGTTATACGTCCACTTGACATTGGTGGCAGGCTTTATGACCTATGACATGTGACCTCCAGTACACCGCCTTCTACTTTCTCCAGGTAGGTAAGCACGATTTAATTCTAACTTTTATTTTTTTGTTTTTATATAAAGACGTTGACATTGTGTACTAATGTGGTTGTAGGTGAAGATCTGCATGTGTTTAAGAAGTTTAATTATGGAATGAATCGAATAGATGTTTCAAACTGTAAGTTTCAGATGAATATATATTGTATGTTATGTAACGCCCACAAGACGTGTGTTACAATATTGACTGTACGTTAGACTGCATATCGGCCTACACGTGTTACATTTCGTACCCTACAGCTGGTGTATGACTAGGCTGACCTGAGCATTATGAATGGGGACAGTATAATCAATTGTATTGGATTTAAGATTGGCACTGAAGTTCGGATCTAAATTGGACTACGATTAGAATTAATAGTTTAAATGCTGTTTGCTGGGATAATCGGATAATGATCAATGAAACAAACAACTCCATACCATCCCCTCTCACAAATAAATATCAATCATTAAAATATATAAACTGACTAGTCAGTGGCGGAACCGGGGGGGGGGGGGGGCACGTGTTCCCGAAAATCCTAATCTGGCAAAAAAATATGGCAAAAAAAATATGTGCCCCTACTTTTGCCCCCCCCCGCATCAATTTCGACCACCCAAAGGCAGCTGAAAATGTGAAATTTTTTGGCTTGATGTTAAAAGTACCTAAAAATATCAAAAACTATTTTTTTTCTTGCTTGTCAGAGATTTTCAAGAGAATCCTGGATCCGCCATCCTAATTTGACAGTCCATGCAATTGTTATTCTAAAGCTTTGCAAAGTACCATACCCATTTTCTTTTTAAACATTCTAATCTAAAGAAATGCTATAATCTAAATCTGACTTATATTTTCAGTAAGCTCCATTTATTTTCAACCCCTCTACAGTCTCTTCTAAAATTTGAATATGGAATGCGTGATATACATTCATCTTTTTTTTTCTCAGAAATGTCATGAACAATATTAAGAGTAAATACGTCACTGCACAAATGAAAAACACCATTTGATTTACCTTTCGATTTATTTTTATTGTCATCTGATACACACATAACGAACCAATCGTGTTCTTTTTGTACTATCATACAATATTTGGCAATATGTAACAGTGGTCGCATATAAGATGTCCACACTTAAACACATAAAACATCCATTTGCCTCATAAAAAGAAAAACCCGTCACAAAAATATGTACATTCAAAGGGTGTGCTAAATTCAAAGAAGTATGAAACATTTAATACGTGAAATCATTTAACAAACCCATCGCTGCAGCAGTAAATAAAATACAAATTCTTATGAGGATTGAAAAATCAAATTCTTTAAAAAAAAAGTTTCGATGGATTCGATAATCTCGCATAAAATAGCTCATCGTGTGTTCTGCTTATCTTAATAGCAAACAACTTAATAAAATGTGCACCCTCTTTTGCTGATGGAAACACAAGTCTGTGCAAATGTCTAACAAAATAATAATGTGGGTGCCTTTGGAATTAACAAAAACTTGCTACACCTTTAAAAATAAGAAATACTTGCTACCCTTTTTAAGAAATGATAAAATATATCGGTATATGAAGATTTTTTTTCTTCTTTTAACCCAGCACAATACATTGACATTTATCAGTCATCCATATCGCATCAAAGAGAGCCTGAAAACATATCAGTATTCTTATATAGACAAACAGTTTAATTAAAAAAAAAAAAAGTTTTCGACCAAAAAGTGATATTTTGTAAACTGGCATTACATTCTAAATTCACATTCTCCTGATTTTTACAATCTATCAAATATCTCACTGTAAATAAATCTCAATGAAGTAATACTTTCAATGTGGGCGTTTTTGTGCACATAATACATGGCGTAAGTTCAAACACACTGGTGGGATTTTTTTTTTTCAATTCACACATACTATAAAACAATCTGACAATTTGGCACAAAAAGCGGTGGGCAATTCGAAAATTAGACCAAAAAAAAAAAACCAAAACAAAAAACAAAACAAAACCCCCCCCCCCCAACAACAACCAATGTAGAATCGTTTTTAACAAGCTACATTTCCACACTTTAATATTTCTTTCTTACAAAACGCTTTCAAACAAAGCACAAAACCATGAATATTACACAGTATTTCAGGGGGTTTGAAACGTACATATTTCATTAATTTCGGCAATAAGTGACACAGTTTTATGCAAAAATATTTAACTTAATGAAAGGAGGTCTTTTGCTAATTTAAAACAATGCAAAAAGCCTTTGAATCATTTATTATCTCACATAAACCAATGAATTACCCTTTAAAAAAAAACATTTTGTCGAACACACAGAAGCAAATTTCATGTTATGTTTATAATACCAAGTATATTAATTGTAATTTTGACAGGAACTAATGATTTTGCGACATGTCGAAGTAAAAGAAAGCAAGCGTCATGGCATTCAATATTGCACAAATTCAACGAATCTTACGAAGTACTTTACATTTTTACATAAATATAAACCCGCTAGCATCTTCTTTGTGATGATTGCAGAGCGGCCACGAAGACTTCAAACATGACGAGATATCGAGCACAGCCCATCCACATGATAGTGCTTTGTTAAATACTTTATTAAGATGGACGTTTATGAAGTAAATGGGTCGACGGCAAATATTCCCCTTTCTGAGGCTTCCGACTGAAATTTCATTTCACCACTTGTTATGATGGTGTACGAGTAATCATCACCCCATCGTTGTATAGATGCTGTATTTCACAGTCCCGCCTTGTAGTACGGGAAACTAGTTCAAACTGCACACACGATAATGGGTTTATGGGACTTAATGGGGCTTTTTAATTGCTTTAAAATGTATATATTATAGGTCAGGCTCATGACGAAACTGCACAAATTTTTGGCATTATGGTCAGGTTTCATGAGGTATAAATACAATATGTTGTCATAACACCATAATGCAATAAGCCCACCATTGCCCAATGTAATGTATTTATTTTGGCACACTAATTTACAAGTATATTTTCCTGTCTTTCCTTTCAGCGTCTAAATCAATTTTAAAATTCATTGTTATCTTTAATGGGCAAAATTATACCAGTATTTCAAGAGCAAATTTAAAATACGTCTGAATACTGACAGATATAGTACGAACTTCATGAGCTTCAGATGTATACGCTTACTACGAGGTGAATAAAGTATTTTTTTTTCAATAAAAAGAATAGAATGATAAATAGCTGACAATGAGAATAAAAGGAGACCCGTTATTTGATGAAAAGTAAAAACTTACTGACAACCTTGGAAACTGTAAAATAGTCAACGACCAGATGTTGTTTACCTAAAATTATTCCGGAACCACAATTAGACTGAATAAAACAGAGACAAGCAAGATTTTCGTGAAATTGATGAAGAAAATTTGATCAATGACCGGTCTGAAATGAGAAATCTTCCATGAAATATCCATCTTTAACTTCAATGAGTTTTCCATCCCGTCCAAGTACCTGGCGCATTATGAAATGTAATAAATGGCTTTTCTTCCGCTTGGATTCGTGCACCGTTTCGGAATGTTGATTTTGACACCTTCTTAATGATAGGTTGGTGCCGACCAACTTAAACGCGCGCACGCGCCCCTGTCGATAAAACAATGGAGCGGCGAGGGCATCGCTTTCTCAAAAGGTGCCAACACATTTCTAATATGTTACGCATTAAACCCGCTAATGTGTGCCTTGCATTGGTTTAGCTTGTATTTACCCTACCCCCTACCGAGGGATAAAACGTATACAATCGTCCCGTTTTCTGAAGATGGTGACATGAAAAGGAGTTGATAGTGACACAACAAGGGGGCAGCAAATATGATTATATTCATATCAATTTATGAGTCAACTTGGCGAGCGGGCGCGGGCATTGACGCTTTTCTTTCGAGACCAGTAGTCTGCGATAGACCGTGTTGGAGTTGACAAGCAGGCGACACTATGGCGGTGCGTATTCAACCACTGTATAGAAAGCGTCAATACCAAGGCCAGGAATGGGGACAGCCTCGTTCAAGGGCTGTTCATACAATCAAAAACTATAATTCCACCATCACAAACATATCTTCCTTTAAATCTCGACCACAGAGAGGGAGAAAGATCGCGACATAAAAATAATGGGTAACGTGGGAGAGAGAAGACGCTGGGAGAGATAAGACGGTGGGATAATTAAGACACATAAATAAGGGAAGAACAAGTGATCTGAAGAGTGGAAGATGGAGAAAGAAAGAGAAAGAGTAAGAGAAGAGGAGACACGGAGAGAGAGAGAAAGAGAAAGAGAGAGAAGGAGGAAAATCTACATAAAGAAAGGGATCGAGTAATTATGTGAGCTGGAAGGGGGGGGGGGGATGAGGAGATAGAGAGAGATTTTAAAAAAAAAAGAGAGAAGAGAGAGAGAGAGAGAGAGACGAGAGAGAGCAATCTTGCTCTGCTTAAATATTCCGCAGTTTTTGTTTGCATTTATTGGGAACCGAGACTGTGATTGTATACCCTGACAAGAATTGTTATTTTCTTTCTGCATCGCGAGATCTTCTTGGACTTGGTCACTGACCCTCGTTATTTTTTCATTTTCGCCGTTCTGCTGTTTGCTCATCGCAGCTGTAAGAGACGTGAATGGCCTAAGCCTGAATTTCATTTGCTATGTGTGACCAATACCAACGGTCAGGCACCAAACTCATCTTCAGTACTTGTGCATGGGATGCACGTTTCAGCCATCGTAGTCCCACGCGTGACAACTGACGTTATCACGATTAATTCCGTTTTTACAACTTCCTATTCGGCGCCATCTGGTTTAAGTAATTCCAGATGATCGTAAGAGTACTATTCTCCTGTTAAAACTGTCCAAAAGTTAGTCCAGCTATAAGTGTTAATTAAATAACTCAAAGTCATTAAATGCCCTATTCAAAAATTTGACATCGTAGTAAAAATATTATAACTGTTGATTATTTTGTCCTAGCAGATAAAACAAAATTCCCTGAAAATCATTAGAAAAATTATAAACTCTTAGTAAGGGAAATAGTAATGTTCATTCTTAATAATAATATTATGCAGAACCAATCAGAGTACAAAAAAGAGAAAAGAAAAAAATTAAAAATCTTATCATTGTATCTCCAAATTTGAAACCAGTTGCCTTGGCGGAAAATACTGATACCACGACCTATAATAAATTGAAACATCTTTCTGCCAGAATCCTTCAACAATACCTTCCAAAGGAAATAATGCCAGAGTAAAAAAGAATATCACAGTTGCTGTGATAAGTAATGCTCTCTAATGAGATGCTTCTCTGACAACACACAGACTCCCTCTCAGTCTAATCTTGAAATTCATTCAATTTTCGTCACACCATCGTGGCTGTGAGATGTCGGTCACGGCCGTGGTTGAAATGAGTTCAGCTGTATCCGTGTGAACCAACAAACAAGCAATCCTCCTCGGTAGTTGTAAGGTTCAGCTTTCACAGTTTACCACCCTTACCACACTCCACTTTTCTTGCATAATTATGGGTCTTTAAACTATATATATAATTATCTTATAGAGGGTTCCATCTAGTGATTGGGCCCTCTTTGTCTTGTACTCATGTATTTTGGGCCAACGCTACTCCCACAATGCAGCAGTGATGATGTCACCCTCCTGTAACGTACTGTTTCCTTTTGATGTCAGTTTGTTTCCATAGTAAAATAAGTCAGTCCCGCAATGCCTATAGTGTGATGCGGGGTGGTTCTTTTCTTCATATTTTTTTCTTATATAGCTATATTATACCCTTAAAACAATGCTTTTAGTTTGGGTTTGGAAAGCAATCATTTATAACATTGTTTCATCCTGAAGATTATAAAAAAAATGGTGACTGTAATGAAATAAATGAATAAAATAAGCATACTCATTAAATTGTTGTACACTTTCTAAATATATAAACTATTCTCAAGTAATTATTGTCTAGGAGAGAACAGTTTTCCATTCAAATACACTCGACAATGAAACGGTCACCATCTTTAAGTACTGTTAAACAACTTAGGGGAATGATTCAAAATCAATTAGAAATATTGTGCACGGCAAGATACCGAGTGAAATTTCTTTTTTTAGTAACAACAATGTTTAGTTGCGTTTGTCCAACATCATGAAATACAAAGAAAAACTAGCTCCGCGACATCTGATTTTACACGAAAATCACTTCCTTATACATTTCTAACATGCTTCTTCAACCAATCAGTATAAAAGAAATGGGATACAGTTCAACCATGCACTTTAAATTTCATTTGAAAATGTTATATGGAACCGTTTAATATTCACACGGTGATCTCGTCTGGTTGCTGGGGGCAATTAATGAACGCGTGATCGTACTATCATTGTTACTGCAGTGTGCAATTATGAGATGTTCATTTTTAAGCTTCGCTTACTTTAAAGGGATTAGAGGACATAAGCTTGGCTCTATATGAAGGTATAATTGTTTTCTTAATCTTAATTTCAATGTTTAATTGATCAAAGACCTCACTTTGAAGGTGATGCAGTTCAAAGAGACACCATGATGAAATTGGTAAATATCAAAGTCATTACTTTGCCCAAGTTAGTACTACTAACTTATGTTATCATAGAACAATTCGGAATAAAAATTAATTGATTAAAATGATAAAAGTAGCCCTTCAAAACTTATGTGTTTCTAAAGGTCATATAGCCTGCTACATTCTAAATCTTATCATTCTTCGGGATGAAAACGCTTGGTTAGAATGTTAGAATTGCACCTTCAAACATTTGCATAAATGATATCATTGACCGACCTCTCAGTAATCTCCAAAGCTCTCCACCAACTACAAAAAAAAAACCTTATCAACTGATGACCAAAATATGCCATGCTTATTTTCTACATGCAATCATCGTTCCGAGTGATCATTTTTTACATCATCATAAGAAATAAACACAACAGTTTACTCGAAAACTCCCTTAGACTTTACGGAGAATACGGGAAGATTGCACATTGACTAATGATACTGGACGTCGTATGCATGGAGCAGGCGATTAAGTGGAGGCTATAACACCTACTGATTGCGTCTTGCGACTTCGATTCTACACCAATCACATTTTATTTCCTTACGTGTCTCGTCTCCACTTATCCAGATAGGATGCTGCCAGCTGAGCAGAATACCAAGTTATGATTTTTCTTATTTTCCACGTCGTAGAATTGTGTTCCTTCCCAAGTCAGAGAGCGTGAGCTGCCTATGACATTAATCTTTCATTGCCATGTGTTTGGCAATGCACTGAAGTAGGCCTATACGTGCATTATGATGTCTCTCTTCCTCTCAAGTGAGTGATATACATGTACGTTGGTTCTGTGTATACATCCACTTTGTACATAATTATTTGAAGTAGTTCTTTACAAACATCTACCAAATATTCATCTTTGAAATGCTTATCCTTGTGAAAGCCAGTCTTTAAAAATAAAAAATAAATAAATAAATAAACTGAATTAAATACATGCCAATAAGTTTCCATGCCGACGAGAATTTAAGCGCCACAGTCTAATCTTTGTAAGGTGATTCAAAAAAAAATTATGAATTTCCGTATGAAGCATTTTTTGAAGCAAAAATGGGCGTATTTCGTTGTTTCTACTTGTACATTGTTCATTCACATCTCCTGTAATCCACTCCACCAACATGGTCAGATCTTAAATTCTCTTCAAAGACAATATTTAATCTGTTTGATAAGTGGTGGCATATTGTAGCAAACTAACGCGTTCGCCCACATTCTGAAAAAAATCTATGATAAAGTTCATTTTTACGAAAGCACATATTACCGATTACCATATGAATGCGGAATTTACAATAACCTCATAGAATATTCGACCAAATGTCTTCATACAATTTTATATAACATTGAACATGTTGAAATTTCAAAACATATTAAAGAATATATATTATAGAAGTGTCTGCGACCTTGTTCACTTTACATTTTCAGAAGCAATCTACAATGCTAGTATCTGGCCAGTATCTTCCTGTTATGCATCAAATGAACGAGTCTGGTACATAAGTATTCATAGTATACCCATTTGTTTCATTTTTTAATCGTTATTTAGTTTCGGGGTGCTCAAGGGGATTGGGGTAAGGGGAAATCCACATTAAAAGGTAAGATGTACAGGTCAGTTAATCGCCATCATATGTGTTTACCAATAACCTGAATTCCACGAGCCTTTGGGTGACGAAGTTGAAGATATAACGCAGCATCTTCCCGGTAGTTGTACGGCGTGTCTTAAACTGTGTATCTTCATGATCTTGTTTAACGTGTCGTCTGCACGCCGCAGGTGTTGTTCACTTCATCAGAGTTTGCTTCTCTGATATCACTTGACCCCTCAACGCGGCGCCATTTTTGCTAAAATCTCAAAATGGCACGGATCCAAATATATTATCATTTTACTTTATCAAGGTTCATAAATAACCACAAAGTCTACTCTGTATATTACAACGGAATGAGGAATTTACCGTCTCTTGTTCCGCTAAGCTTTAAGTTCCATTTGTAATGACCATGGCGGAACCAGTGTGGCTTAGGTGCGCATGCCCACAGTAGCTTCCTGATTTCAGTTCGGAATCGCCCAGTGGTGACCCACCGGATAAGACGGTCTGACCCGGAAGAGCTCCCGTGAAATGCGGCAAGGGTGGCGACGCCTGGTGGACAGATAGTGATGATGGGGTCGTCATGGCAACGGACGAGTGCATGTGATGGAGGTGGGACATGGAGTGACCGTGGTGCGGTGGAGGGATGCATTCCTTCATCTTCTTTTTCTCCTTCATTCGCCTGTTCTGGAACCAAATCTTCACCTGTGAGGCAATATAATGATGATGATGATGATTATAATAATAATAATCATACTAAAAAATTAATGATAATAATAATGATATTTATAAAAAATGATAATGATAATAATAATAATGATATGGATAAAAATGATAATGATAATGGTAACCATAATGATAATAACAATAAGTAACAATAATGGCAATACTACTCTCTTAACTTTAAGACTTATTTTTAAGTCCGAATGATTTATTTTTAAGTCCAAGAGAGTTTTAAACTGGGGACAAAACAAGTCCGCTTTACATGCTTTAAAGATAAAGTTGAGTTCTAGTCATGCGATTACATTGTGAAAGAAACTGTCTCAGAGCAATTGGGAAAGATTGATCATGTCCACATAAGAATGGGTGTAGAGTGTGAAGTTTTGGAATCATCAAAATGATAACTTACCCAATCTCACTGAAGAGCACATGCACTGCACACAGAAATGGGTATATGGGTTTGTACATTTATGTAGCATGAATGTTTGATCCGAACACTTCAGCTATTTCTAGTCGTATTTGGAATATTAGGGCATTTTTTTCAGGGGACAGTTCTACTATGATGTTCTTCTAAATTGACATAAAAGGATTGAGAAAGCTCACAAATTATTTTTCACCTTTCCCAGAACTCAACCTTCTCTTTAAGTCTTAGAAATTAAAAGAGTACTAGTAGTACTTCTACACTTCTACTGATGATAATGATAATAACTACAGCCGACAGGTGAAATGATAATGATGGGCAACGGTGTCTTTATAGTTGTCTACAAAGTGGGTTCGATTATGATAAATAGCACTCTATTTTCTAAGATTGTAAGAGCCATCATGACAATATTCAATATTTTTCGATTTTGAAATATTGCACATGAATTTCAACTATTTTGTTTATTTTCGTTCATTTGAAGGAAAAACGATAAGAAAAAAAAATGCAAAAAAATAAATGAAATAGTAAATGTGGTAGGCAAGTAACTGAACTAGCGACGGCGCCAGCAAGAGAAGTAGAAGTAGTTTAAATTATTAGACGTAGAATAATTCGTAGTAGTAGCAAAAGTGAAAGAAGCAGAAGAATCATCAGTGAAGCTAGTATATTATAGTAATACACAATAGTATTAGAAGTAATAGTGGTGAGGGTAGTAGTAGTAGTAGTAGTAGTAGTAGTAGTAGTAGTAGTAGTAGTAGTAGTAGTAGTAGTAGTAGTAGTAGTAGTAGTAGTAGTAGTAGTAGTAGTAGTAGTAGTAATTGTAGAAGGAGAAGTAGAAGTATCATCAGTAGAAGTAGAAATTATTGTAGCTGTTGTAAAAGTACAAGTAGACTGTTAATGGTTTAGGAAATTTACTCATAATACATATAAAATTCTAATCAGTGGAAAGTGATCAAATTGAAACGTTAATTCTAATCAAGCTACCTGTGTTTCGTTGAGGCCTAGCATGGCGGCTATCTCTATTCTTCTCGCTCGGGTCAAGTATTTGTTGAAGTGGAATTCCTTCTCGAGCTCTGTCAGTTGCTTGTTGGTAAAGTTAGTTCGCCCATTGTTGTTGGCTGCATTTGTAGCGAAGTCGCCTGCCTTCACTGTAAACAGAGAAACGGAAGATAGAACGAAAGAAGAAAAAAAAAAAATGATTATGGCGTTTATTACTGCTTTTTAAAGAACATATTATGTGGGACTTTGCCTGAATAATAGTTATTACATCATATTTTATTTATGAAAAATAATATTACATACAATTTTAAGAGAAGGATAAAAGCAAAATTAGAGGAAGAGGGATGAGAAGTAGAAAGAAGAAAAGGGAGAAGGTGAGAAGGAAACAAAGATATCGATTGTGGAGGAGATGAGCATTTCATTAAATATTAGACATTCCTTTGTTGTTTTCGTACAAATGCACTATATGTATTTAGTGTTTATGATTTGAAATAATCCGTACAGAAAATAAAAAGAAAAATTTCTCAAATCAGTACGTTTGCAGATCTATGTGTGCGTATGCACTTTCACTTCAACTGATAATAGTAATTAAAATACTACTACTAATACTAATAATAATAATAATAATAATAATAAAAATATTTCAAACGCACACATATCCATCCCAAGAGATGCTCAAGGCGCTTAAAAAACATAAAAATTGTCAACAAAATTACATGATACAGAGCAAATAGTATTTTGAAACGAATTATCCGTTTCTTTCCCTTAATAAAGCAAGACGTGAGAACATCAGTCCTTTCTTATATTTCGTTTCTTTTTAAACAAAATTTCAAACTTTACACTGTCTTTAAAAAAAAAAAAAAAAAAAACAAACAAACACCTTTGATGCACACATTTATATTGGCTAAGACCTACTTCTGATAAGGGAAATGGAGACACAATGTTCCACCTTTTTTAGCTCCTGAACTATGCTGTACACATGATATAACACGAAGCGAAAACTGGCAGTCCATGCACTGCGCATGCATTGCAGAAACTTGCCGTATGCGCATGAAATGTCGAAACACAAACTTTGATACTCTATATTACGCCATACCCTCAAGTTTGCCAGTGGTAAGATATGATTTCTAAGATTGCATGAATCTGATCTGCTGATCCTTGAAATACCATAAGGTACGGAGGCGGGTATGTGAAATAGAGCACCTCGTACGGGTAACCCCATTAAATCTCTTGCTTTTACACGTTTTAGACAATGCTTGAATCATCTTCCAAGTTTTACTTTATTATACTGCCATTATACCATCAGCGGTTCATTGATTTATTCGATAAAAGCTTTTAAATTTAAAGATTATGTAGGCCTACTTGTCAACATATTCGTATGTTTCGCAGCTGCAGCATATTTTTCTCAGTTTATCAAACGAAATGATGGGAATAGGTTCGATATCATTTACCACACTCCTATATTTGCATATGTGTGATTCCATCATTGAGGATGTTGTGTATATTTTGGTCTGTTTTAATCTCCGATACAGGAAGTAAAGAGGTACCCGTCAAGTCTCCTCGACCATATGGCTAATTTAAGAAAAAAATGGTACGACGTCCCTCGTATTCGGCTTTATAATAATTTACTTGACCTGTTTACAGTAATAAAATTTGAATGTAACTTATATTTCAAAAGGATCCCTTCCTAGTACCTTATTAAAACCTATGTTGCCCTACTCCAAAATGGGCAAATCTTGGATATATATAATGCCCTCATCATTTAACTAACTAAAGCTTGGTATATTATATGTAGAGAACAGAGATAATCCAAATAGAATATTGTCAATTTGATATAAATACTTTTTTCAATTTGCAGTTTATGAATGTCGATGGCAAATCTTATTTGAGGCAAATCGTTAATCAGGTATAATTGACTTTCAATATTATTGTGAAGAAAAATTAAGTTCTTACTAACTTCATTCCAAGGGCAATTAGATTGAATGTCAATCCTTCACAAAATACAAAAATATTGTATCTACAGAAATAGGTAAAAGATTAAGAAAATAACAGGACTGACGAATCTACCATGCGAATACATTTTCATTGTGTGCAGTTATCATCAGGCTTTCATAATGTTGTTGACATTCTGCTGGCTCTAATACCCCCCCCCCCCCCCCCCCCTATATATCACAATTCTTACCTACGGCATTATGAAAATAATTCTGAGCATGGTTAGAATAAATTATTTACATTCGAAATGTGGCCACATGATCCAAACTCAAAATTATGTTTAAGACGACGTAAAACCTAGTATTGGTGAACAGAAATCATCAGGAACATGTGTTATGTAACAAAGAAAAGGTATGGTTTCTAGAGGTTTCGAAATTCATAGAAATTCTCCTTAAAATGAAATGAATATAAGTAAAGCAGGTCGATTTTTTAATCATATATTACGTCTCATTAATAAACCAAGAAGATTCACAATACATAAAAGAGTTGTTTATCAACCGTGTTTCATAATTTGTAGCAAAACTCTTTGATCTTAAGTTTTTCGTTCAAGCTTCCTCCGATTTTTCACCTGTCTCTACGTTACACTTGTATTCATGTGATGATGCATCTAAACTTAACAGAATTTAGGGACAAAAATGAAAATGCTTCGAGCAAAGTAGCTAGTGTATGGGACAACCTCTTTATCCATCAAGCCATTTTCAGCTGTAGGGTATATATACACTAGCAGAGTTCTCTTTTTGCTTGCTTCGTCTCTCGTTTTATTTTATCAAAAATTGAAGGGCAAAACAGGCTGATAAAAGGAGGAGGAAGAGAGAGTACCGTTTGAAATTCACGCCGAAGTGTGAGTGCGGCATCATCAATTAAGTGCGGATATGCATCATTTATGGGGGACTGCTGCACGCTTAACACTTTACAAAGGTTCGACTCCATAAGACCGGGAGAGAAACGGGGAACTGTGGCTAAACGGGAAGTGCAAAGTCGCAAGTGATGCCTGCAGTGTCGTTTGGGAGAGAGGGGAATGGAGAGAGGGAGGGAGGGTAGTAGTAGTGAGGTGGGATGGAGAATGGTGTTATAATATCATAAAGGAAAAGAACTAAAATGCAACTAACAAGATAAAAACTACTTTCGAAAAATCAACTGAAGGCAATTTCAGTAGCCCTGTCTATCACCTTTAGAAATGTGCTAACATTACAATGGCGTATTACGTAATCCAAAACCTGATTTCTGTGGGCAATACAATAGGCCTTTGAAATTGCCCTTGAGTTTATTTTTCGAAACTAGTTTTTATCGTGTTAACTTCGTTCAAACTCATGGTTGAAGCGTATAAGTAATGCAATGGTCTTAAAATCCAAGAGTAAAGGGACTTCGAAATTACAAATTAACGTGTAAAGAGAGAGAGATAGAGAGAGAGAGAGAGAGAGAGAGAGAGAGAAATACATGTAGATAGATATAGCTAGAGAGATGGAGAAAAATGGAAAATGCTTATGTAGTAGTAGTAGTAGTAGAGAGAGAGAGAGAGAGAGAGAGCGAAATGGATAAAGTTCAACAATTGATGTTGAGATGTTGTATTAAAGAAAATGTGAGTACAAGAGTAAGAAATCAAGAAAAAATAAAATGTGGAGATGGGAAGGATATAGAGAACGTGGAAATGGGAAAGTGTGAGAGGGAGGGAGGGAGGGAGAGAGAGAGAGAGAGAGAAAGCTAATAAGATATGTGTAGCAATGAGAGGAGAAAGACACCATGAAAAAAGTAGAGGGAGGGGGAAAAGGTGTTC
Organism: Heliocidaris tuberculata; assembly: GCA_025618425.1. NCBI lineage: Eukaryota > Metazoa > Echinodermata > Echinoidea > Camarodonta > Echinometridae > Heliocidaris > Heliocidaris tuberculata. Next base: position 62,212,327 of record CM046832.1, on the reverse strand, counting down.
AAATTAAACCTTTTAAAGTATATGTCGCCGTTAGACATGACACTTCAGAAAACAAAGCTCGTGTGAACAATTTCCGCAAGTAAAGCTGTCCCTTCTTGCTTCCGTCGTCTGAAAAGTCATCCGCCATGGGCTATCCCAGCATGCACCAGCTCTATGCATGAAGCTCCCGATCAGGGGACGAGACGTATGTAAAAAAAAAAAAAAAAAAAAAAAAAAAAAAAAAAGCCATCGCACATCCTACGATCGAGTACGAGCAGGTTTAGGGAGAAATTATGTTTACAATTCATGTTTGCAACTACACATGAATATGTGTAAGCCCCCCTCATTAACATTCTGATTAGTTTTGATAATACAAAATCCAACAACAATCTGGACATGTGTTCGAGTGATCTGAAAAAAATCGTCACATTTCAAAACGGATTTGGCCTTTCGACTGGAACACTACCCTGCAAATCTGATTTCACACTATAAATTACTTTTTAGAACCTGCATATAATATTACACTATTTCATATTTCGATAATAAATGGGCAAAAATGAAACCTAAAATGCAACTTCGTTCAAACTCATGGTTGAAGCGTATAAGTTATGCAACGGTCTTAAAACGAGGATGTACACGGCATGCTCTTTTCTACGAGCTATGGCAGATTTTCCCGGTACGATTATTTCTTAGTTTTCTTTAGAAAATAGCTTTGGTATTAAGGTTAGCATCATTAACATCATATCGTGATTGATTTAAAACAAAAGTCATATCAGTAATCTTTTACTGAGTGTCTGCAGCATTCAGACAAATGAAAACTGAAGTGCCTTAGAGGATATCTTACAAGCATTCGGATTCTAATGAACCCTCCATTTTTGTTTATTTGTAAGACGGAAGTACGACCTGAAACTGACTGTAAGCGAAGTATATAGACATGCATTATTCAGCTTTCAAAATTTATGTTATGTTCACTGAACATGATTGTATGAAAAGAGAAAAGGGGTGGGGGTGTTTTAGCTTCGAAGCAGAGGAAAAGAACTGTAGAAAAATTTCCTCCCCTACCGTCCCACAGTTCACTCTATCTCCCACCCTATCCTTCTCGTCCTCGATGTACATGTACTTATTTTGTGTGTATGATGTCTATTTCTACATCCATCTCTTCTGTCTCCATGTCTAAATTTCTACATCTCCTCGGATTTCCCCCTTAAAGCATGTTAAGAGGGCAATCCAAATAACATATTTGCCCCAGCCCACAAAGCACTCCTCCCCGGTTGTCCTTTTCCGTCTGTATAATAATGTGCGCCAGTCATGCCAGTGAGTTTGTCCCAATAAACCTGCTCGGCCGGCTACTATGACAAGCCACACGGGGGAATATCCCGCAAAGATCTCGGTCACTCATGGACATGCAAACAAGATGAAGTCCGTCTCGTATTTGTTGATCTTTATCCGGGTATACTGTACTGGGTACTAGTATGTTTTCACTGTATGTGCTTTGTCAATATTGTATTCTGAGGGAGGGGGGAGAGAGAGAGAGGGATGTAGGAGGCAATCAGAGAGAGAGAGAGAGAGAGAGAGAGAGAGAGAGAGAGAGAGAGAGAGAGAGAGAGAGATAGTAACAGATAGAGAAAAGGAGACAGAGTGATAGAAAGAAATCCAGAGAATTTTAGATACAGATATAAATCGAGATAGGGAAAGAAATAGAGAGATAGAGGGAGAAAGATTTGGAAAAAAACACAGACAGAAGTTCTGATTTTTGGTATCTCGTTATTATCAGATTAATTAAAATCAATGGAATCTGACTAATTTATTTTTGTGTTTTATCGATGCTATACAATATTTCTAGATTCTGAGAAATAATGGGGAAAAGCTTGAATAACGCAATACTATATTGTAGGTCAATCACAGGTATATGAGGTATTTTTTATGCCAAACGAAATAATGTTTTGTATTTTGTGGTAAAGAATGATTAGGCCTACTACTACAAGTAATCGGACAAAATGAAGAAAATTGGGCATAGCTCCGTCTATCGAATATAAAGATGTCCTTTATCATGTTTATTCAGGCACTGCTTAACAGCACTTGAAGTACAATCACCTTATTTAAATTATCATCTCGGGCCTGTTAATAAATTCAAATTGAAGACAGAAACATATATGAATCTACATGTACATGTCATTTTCATGAATTTTTTAATGTGATTCAAGACCAGGTATAGTTCAGACATCCAAAATGGACAAATCTAGGAAACTTCTGATGACTTAGAAGGTAAGGATTAACAGTGTATAGTAGCACATCGTGGATGTATGGTGGATGGGTCGATGATTGCACTGTGAGCCTGAGAGGAGAGAGAGAGAGGTAATAGTGTTGATTAGGTGGTGCGTTTCTGACATCCCATATCCATCATTGAGCGATTACTAACGTTGATTGCGTACACCGAACCGGGCAAAAAAACTTTTAATGTGATGAAGACAGGTGGTGGTGCGATCTCGCAATTCAAAATCATTCAAACAATCTGTAAAAACATCGACATCTATATCCCACGATAGCAGAAACATTCTACCAACTTGAAGCCTACAGCAACCCTCCTCCACTTTTTTTTCTCTACAACATCTTCCTCCTACAACAAGGATTTGGAAATTTATTCACCTCTGTAATTCTAAATCATACAATTAATATCAGAGACATCGTTTAGTAGCAATGCATTTTGGTGTCACAGTCTAAACTCGCCTTTCGCATTTAGGAAATGGAAAATAATATCTACCTGCCTTTTTCGACCCAAACTTCTGTCTTTCAATAAGCGTCCTATGCTAAAATACGATACCGTAAATTGTCTCTCAAAATAATTCATAACACCAATTTCATTTCTATGTTTCTAAGTAGCTTATAGCTATATGTCAGAACGATTCGTTGGACGTATACATGTCATAGGACAGTGACCATAACAAAAATCAGTCCATCTTGTCTACAGAAGACGGGGGTGGCGCTATATGCAGATCAAGGCAACTTTGGGCAGGAAAGGGAAATGGATGGGGGGAAGGGCGGATGGTGAAGATGTTTTGACTTGTGGATGAAAGAAAGATAAAGAGCTGTCCATCATTCTTCTCGACCCAGAGACAGACTCGGAAAGAGATTTTCCGAGTGTAAACTACTTTGAACGCCATCAACTCCAAAGCAGCCCCAAGCGCGCGTCGTTAACACGCCATGTTTTCGTCATGCGTTCGAAAATCTTGTTTGGGCGTTAAGTCTGAATTAAAACTCACGGATTTTTTTCTCTCTACATAATGTAATTGAGATGGCGCTTGTGTTTAATTGACCCAGGTGTGAAGCCAAGGTTATGATGGATCTATGTGTGTTTATAACTTACACAAATATTTCACTTACTCTAAGCTGCACGAGATCTCGTACAGCCCCAGTGAATTTGGATCCCCTTCTCTCTGGGAGGAAATTCCTGCATCGGCTTTAATATCCTCGCCGTGGTGCAGAAAACCCCATCACTATCTTCAATCGCCAAGAGTCAGTAAATGTAAATTATATTCCTTTTTTAGTTTGAAGAAGTTGGGTGTATATATTAGTACAAGTAAAGGGGTAAAGTAATCTCTTAGCTTTCTCTTATTTTTTAAAATTTCATTGTGAAAAAATTAAAGCTTCCTAAATTGATTTCTGAAGTACCTAAATTTGACTTGAAGCATCTTTTTCCCTTTTAATTTGCCACCTTAATACCTCTTAGTCCCCATACATGTGCTTATTTGTTTTGATGTGTTATTTCCAGCAAGATCTTACCTTTGCGTTATCCAGGCATATTATGATTATTGTTTCATAACAGTGCACGCTCCAAATTAAATTTTTGTTCAGACAATTTACAAATCATCAAAAGTAAAAAAGGCTTATGTTAAATTAGGCAACACATTGTTGATCTATTGCAAATATCTATTTATACACACGTAACAATCACATTTAAAGCAGTAATTTTACATATATTTATGCTTAAATGTTACAAGCATGATGTGAAGTTGCTATTTGTATTATATTTGACATTTTATTTCAAACTTAAGTAAAATATGTGCAACCTCCTATTCTGAGTTTGTTTCTGTAATAACCGATAATATTTCAGCCCCCCCCCCAATTCATGAGTGAACATGCAAGCATGCTAAAAGAAATCTGGGTTTATTGTCAATAGAAGCAGGCCTAACACTATACTGATTATTGATTTACGAATCTTAATTGGGTGAAAAATGTCAACGGGGTTTATTGTACCAAATTAAAATTTAGACTGATTATTATCAAGTCGCTGACAAGAACATTAACCACTGTAATGAACAAGCTACAGGACGGCATTCATTCGAGCAAAACCTTGCAGGAAATTGTCTCATCCAAAAGTAAAAGTTCAAAGAGTAACATAATTATATGGAATAACAGATCATTTTCCGACTTTTTGAACATTTCTCCTCCAACAACCAGTAATTGTTAGTCCCTTTTTTTGTTGCTACATTCAACTTTCTTTACCAGATACCCTTACGTTCCTAGTCCCAGATGCATTTATTTTGTGTAGGGTATATCTATATTCCCACGGCGATTTGTTGCGCAAATCGTGCACTTGCCGCATCTGCCCCGGGACGATCATCTATTTTCATGGCATTTTGCCTTCGTTTTCAATACGTACGTAGAGAATAAGGCAAACGTCTGAGCCCAAGGAGACACATATACACTTATGAATTGCAGATTAGCACCGAAATAAGATTTATCGCAAAACCGGTTCCAAAGGAGGGTGAAAATAAGTGAATCCGGAGGGGGAAAGACGGCTGAGAACAAGCTTCGTGGAGGATGAGACAGGGGGAAATGATGAGACGACACCCGAGTAAGATATCAGAAAACATTTTGCGATCCTTGGAGCGATTTCAAGGCAAGTGATTGATTTTCAAACACAGCAGTTGTAAAAGTCAATGAATTATTCCCGAAACCTCTAAGCATATACACCTTGGTAATTTTGTTTATTCGCAAAAGAAATTGCGATCCCCTCCTAACAAGGATGACAGACTACTTCTAAAATCATATTAGATCATTTTTTATTAATGCTAGTATCTGTTCTTTTCAGTGATTGAATTGTGGTCTAGATTAAGACACAGTAAGGAAGTATTAACCCAGAAGAAATTTAGGATCTTTTCGACCTTTTAAAACTTGCGATGTTGAAGCAATGTTGTATACCACTTTGAATTAATAACACATGCCTGCTGGGAAAGTATATGAAAGCTTTTTACAAGGATTTTATTTATTTATAACCCCATGTGTTATGGGTACACTCTAAAGGAGCTGGGTAAAACTTTACCCAATATTGGGTAAAAAGGGAACATGTATGGTAAAAAATGTATGGTAAAATCTTACTTAATATTGGTGAAAGCTACCCAAAATTGGGTAAAGTTTACCCAATACATTCCCCCCTCCCCCAACAAACATGCATGTTCCCTTTTTTATCCAATATTGAGTAAATTTTTACGTAACATGGTTTAGAATGTATGCGAACACTTTTCGTAAGTTCTATTATGATTTTTTTATTAATTTAACTCTTTTAAATTTGGATTCTTTTGTTAGCTAAACAATATCCAAACCTTTGGAAGCGCATAGGGACGTTATATTATATGTGCTATACAAGAACTGTTTCAGACAGGTCGATCTATCCATCTTGTTGGATGACTAACTCTATCCTTTACAGGATGGCTATACAAAATGCAGTGGGCATGAAATGTGCCCTGTATTGTAGATATTTTTTAGATTACTTACCTTCCTATTATCTATTCTCTCTCTCTCTTTCTCTCTCTCTCTCTGTCTGTCTTTCTTCCTTTCTTCCCGTCTATGCCTTTTCCTTCATCTCTTTTAATGTGCACAGATTTATAATATGTGCTGGTATATTATGTTAGTTCATTCTCACCTTTGCCCAAACTCTTTTGTCTTTTATTCCATTCATATCTCTAATCCTCCTTTCATGCCACCATAGATTAGGTCTTAATAATCTACTATTATACTTAGTAAGAAGAGAGGGTATGTGATATCCTGATTACAAGTTGGTTTTAAAAGAAGCAGAAGAATTCAAGAAACAAATCAGTCAAAGTTTGAGCAAAATCCGATAAGAAATAAGAAAGTTATGAAGTTTGAACATTGCAGTAGTGTAGCGGAAGTTATCTTTCTCTAAAAGTCAGCGGCACTTGGGCACCTTTGACCCATTTGTAAAGTTCGTTCCAGTGTTCCCGAGTCTCGTTCCAGTTGAAACACAATGTTCCTGTCGTTCCTTCATATATTCTCGTTTACGCTCTTGTCTAGTGATGTTACTTCGAATCATCACCACACATGTTCCTGAATTTCTTCTACCTAGCGTCATCGTCCTTCCCGCTCGCATCGTCGCCCCCGTCGTCAGTAACTGATGCAACAGTTAATCAGTACAAGTCGCGATATCGCATACTAGTTAGGTTATTCTAATTATTGTTTAATTCGAAATATTATCTTTTATTTATTAGACTATAATAAAGATTAAGTGTTGATTGATGTTATTTTGTGTAACTGTTTAATTATAACTATTCGTGGTCTTGTGACTAACCCCTCACCCGAGTTGGAACCTCCGCTAGCATAGTTATTATCTAGTTCCTTCTTGGTTTCCGAATTCACTACTTACGCAGTGAGTACAGGGGTATGGGGGTAGACATGTTGATAACAAATGAAGGAATTACGATGAATGATATACTTATGTTTCTGATATCATAGTCCGTAAAATGATAGCAGCTATCACTTTGACTTACAAATAAGTAATAACCATGGAGCAAATATTTTATTTAAGGCATAATATTAACTGAGACACGCTTATACACACATTTTTTGTCAGTTTATTTTCATTTGCTTCTTTCCATTGTTGTTTATAAAAGAGGAAATCATTGATATTTTTGAAATGGATAACTTCATTTGTTTATTTCGTTATTTTCATTTAGTGTTGTAACAGATCTTAAGCCTATCATTACTCTCCTCTACATGATCCAGGTATAAATAGAACAGTACACATAAAACTTTGGATTCCATTTCGCGTTTTACTTTTTTGTCACCTTTTCCCGAAACCATTTTTGACTCAGCTGTAAAAGAAAATACGTCAGTAGTAAGGTTATACTTGTAATGTTGTAATCGCTTCACCGTTGATTAAGGATAAGGAATTAAACTTTCTCTCTACGCGGCGACAGTTTCACCTCTCTCCTTCTCTCCCTTTCCTTCGCAATTTTCTTTCTTAAACATCTTTTTTTCCCCCAAAAAAAATCTTGACGGCACTTTTGCTTAATTGGATTTTTTTCTCCAAACTTGGACGACTCGAGCACTTCAATCGTTGCCTGAATCTTAATTGGTAGCACATTTAAGTAACCCTCCTTTTCATTGTGTTTCTGTGGTTGGCATGTAGCAGAGTGGAGTGGAATCCATTGTATTTGCGAGGGGTATCATGGTAGACTTACCACAGATTGGTGACGTTTTAACAAGCAAATTGTAGGGAAAGCACCGAATCACCCTCAAGCCAAGTACGCTTTCCACCAAAGAGAAAATGCGTGCCTTATTCGCTTGCTAGCTTCTGGGCCTAAGCCTAATTTCGGAGATGTGTGTGTGGGTGGGTATACTGTGCGTGTGCGTTTACGTGTGCGTTTACGTGTGAATGGGGAGGGGGGGGGGGTAATACAGAAAACAACAATGAAGTGTATACATGAGAAATAGCATTGTTGGAATGAATCAGAGAGAAAGAGAGAATACGAGAAAGACAGAAAGAAAGCAGTTCAAATGGAGTTTACATTTAGACGAAACACCATTGAAAAGGCCAAACAAGATTTTGAAAACCTCGTCAGAAAAAAAAATAGGCAAACACAAGCAAGAAAAAGCGGGGCAGAGTTTAGTACACAAACTGACTGGATTTTTTTTTAATGAGTGACAGAGAGAGAAATAGAGAGAGAGAGAGAGGGGGGGGGGGGGGATAGGGCTTAAAAAAAAAATCAAAGTCACAATTAACAACACCATTAATATATCAGAAAAAAACAAACAATTTTGTAAGATACCAAAGTAGGCAAGCTAAGAAATTGGAGAGGGTGGGAGACACAAATTTGAAAAATGTGACATGGAACAGGTTTTACACGATACAAGCGTTTAAATTGAGGGTTTAAAGATGATATGATTGGAGGTATCCATTTTAGAGAGAAAGAAAACTAATCAGAAAAGAAGATGAACATTGAGACAAAAGGAGGAAAGAGAGAAAGAGAGAGAGGGTGAAGAAACGAAACAAAATGTAAGGGATAGATAGAGAGATGGGGAGAGAAATATGGAGAATGGAGGAGTGATGATGAAAGAGAGGGAGAGAGAGAGAGAGGGAGAAAGAGAGAGAGAGGGAATTGAAATCGTGGTTGATTGTAAGGTGGATACGCGGTTTCTGGGACAGCGCGCCTTGACGCAGAGGTGATACATCACCCCGCCGACTCTCTGCGGGGCCCAAGCGTTCGTGTGCCTGATAAAAGCCGTGACTGCCACTGCACCGCCATTGCCTCGCGACCAGCGCTTGTCCCGCGAAATAATTCGCTCGCACGTTTCGCCAAATTAGTCTGAATTCGTTTGTGAATTGTATGTGACTGGAGTGAGAACTCCTCGAAAACAGAAGGAAGTGAGAGAGATTAGGAGGGGCACGAAGAGAAAGTGTTAATGGACTGGTTGCACTCCTCCAAGGCATAAAAGAAGTAGAAGGAGATCGAGAACCTGACGAAGTTGTCCGACCAAATGTCTACCTGACACGTCTAAAGCTCAAGTTGTATCCCTTGGCAAATTGTTTCTGACTACCAACAGGAGATTAAAAATCGAGAAACACTCTCCTCCAAATCATCAAAAAATTCTCGAAATTGAATCGAAAATTCATCCCATTAGGAGAGAGAAAGCAAAATTGGTTTGATTTGCATTTTAAAAAGAACGTTTGTCTACAATCATTATTAAGAAATAGCAATTTGGCAGTTTTTTGTCCCACCAAACGTTATCTTACAACAGAAAGAAAAGACTTAAAGGTATAGAATTATGAAGAAATAAAAGGATTCAGTGTTTCAGTAGTCAAATAAACTGATAAATGTGCCTGAGAGAATATTCATTGTCTTAAATTTGAAGACTATGATACGTAAAATATACTCTTTTTAATACCCTTAGGATCATTGTATCAAGCGCTGTATAAATGTTGTATATTATTATTATTATTAGTGTTATTATTATTATTATACATATTGCGAAGTCAGACTATTCATTCAATTCCATTTTTGCAAATCTTATGCTTTTTAGAACAACTTGGCTCGTTCTGGTGGCAATTATAACGATATTAACAATAATTCACAATTTATGAGACGTTGGACGATGTAGGTGCGGGGGAGGGGGTATCCCATAAACTTCCCAAATTACCATAAATTTGACCAACCTCATCATGACTTTGTATTATCTCATCATCTCTAATCAATATTTTAACTTTCTAATTCTTTCCCCTTCTGATTTCTATTTTAAAAAATGTATATTTCACTCTGAAATACATCTGCTGAACCAATGCTACATGCACTAGCTTGAATACTATTGAAAGAATTTCAATAAAATCAGGAACAACCAGCAAATGCATATTGTCTGTGAAATTCAAAAGAAAAAAATGAACATTTGATAGAATCGGTAATGGATCATCTGTCTAACAAATCACAGCGAAGTGATAACCTGACCATAATCGGCCTCAAATTTGATCGTTTACCTTTTTTTATTGTTCTCCTGAAAGTACCCATGATACTCATTGATATTCAAGTAAGGTATGTGTGATCGATAGGTTTTCTGCAAAGCCTCTTAGCCCGTTATATTCCCGAATATTATTTTGTCAACAAATTGAACGCGCCATCTCCTTTGGAGGAATCGTATCATCATAATATTTTCTAAATGCAATCAGTTTATGTCATTGATTCAGAACAGAAAAGATAGGGATTAAAACATATGAATTATTATGATTATATTCACCTTGTTCTTTTGGCCAAATTGGATTATTGTTCAAAGGGTAATCTTCCTAGATTCTATGTATTGTTGCAAGTTTATCATATTTACATATTTTTTTTCTTTGCAAAAACATATTATTAGGTACTGCTCTTGACTTTGCAATATATTACAAATATATAACAAAACATATACATGTACATAATATAAACAATAAAATAAACAAAAAAATAATTCTGATTATACAGGACATACTTATAAAATAGGTTTATAGCAAAACAATATTTTCCATCTGTTATGAAATGATAAAAATATGTTATTTTTAATATAGATTCAATGTTCAAGAGAGCGATAATATCTTATCATGCATTTTAAAAGAGCTGATTAATAATACGCTATTTTTGCATTTGCTGCAAAATATATAATATTTGGCATATAAAATAATGAAATTAAATTAAACTCCAACACTTCCATAAAACCCAAACAAGAGGTTGTATTAATGTAGATGTATAATGTATTATACTGCATAGATATCAGAAGTAAATCGATAATATTCATAATTATGTTGATGATGTCTATGATGGTGATGATGATGATGTCTATGATGATGATGATGATGATGTCTATGGTGATGATGATGATGATGTCTATGATGATGATGATGATGTCTATGATGATGATGATGTCTATGATGATGATGATGTCTATGATGATGATAATAATAATAATTATAATGATGATTATAATAGTGAATAAATATGACATGATATAATGCATATTTTGCAATGACATATAATTTACAAAGCATTTTGGAAGTGCCTTTAGAGAGGTTACATGATAGTGTAATGCGTTATTCAAAAGCGGAATAGTATTTCATTATTATTATCATTATTATTTGTATTGTTATTTTTGTTATTATCATTAATTATCATGATTATGATTATGATTATGATTATGATGATGATTATTAATATAATTACTACTACTATACTACTACTACTACTACTACTACTACTACTACTACTACTACTACTACTACTACTACTACTATTACTACCACTACTACTACTACTATTATATTCAGTATATTAGTATTATTAATATAAATAAATCAGTCATCAGGATAAGAATTATAGCACCAGAAGAATAAGTTTGCTCACTTAATACCTGGAAAATGAAACTTGCTCTTATAAAGTAAACTAGAAACTGAACATGAAAGCAAGAAATCACGATGGAATCATATTGCCATAAATACTAACCCGTAACTCTACAGGTAAAACAGAATGAGAAAGAGAAATAATACATTGAGATGGGTTGGATTTATTTACATTCCCAATTATTCCTAAAAACGTGTAAGGGCGTTTTGGGACGTTATCAATCATTTTGTGAGTTCACTTCTTGTATATGCTGTCAAAATGGCTAAAGGTAAAGAGCGCCTTGCCATCATTAGCTTTCATTTGGTGTTTGTTACAGTATAGTGTAAATCGTGTAGAATTAAACATGTGATATGTACAAATGGGATAAGAATCCTTTGATTTCAGTGTGCTACAGTATAACGTAGCCCACACCATGTAGAATGAAACGCGTGGATGGTATACAGTTGTGATAAGAAATTATACCAAGGTATTTCTCCACAATGCAAGATGTTACAGAATATTCGTTCACGGTTCAAGATTTGTTTTACCCGAAATGGGAACGGGTCAATATGGAAATCAGAATATGGGATCAATAAAACAAGAGAAGAGAGGGCAAGAAAGGGAGAGAGGGGAAGGGATAGGAGATAGATTGTAAGGAATAGACAGAAAGACAGATATAGCTAGATAGGATGATCGGGGAGAGAGAAAGAGAAAGAGAAAAAGAGAGAGAGAGAGAGAGAGAGAGAGAGAGATTAATTTAATGACATAATACTGATTATATTATACAAATTAGCCAAAAGGTTCGGCTATTTCATAAATTGATTAGCAAGTACAAAAAATATCAAATTTCAATTATAAAGGCAATAAATGCATTGGTCCTTCGTTTAATTTATGAACGAGAGAAAGAAAGAAAATGGCAAGGTGGACACAAAAAAACTACACAATATGATATAGAGTAAAGGAGGATGTTGAAGTAATATATCGACAAACGTGTCATGTAGAGTTAGATAAGTGAATTTTTATTATGGTGTCGGCGCTTTTTAATTCTTAATTCCAAAACCGGCAAACATGCGAGCTGTGAGTAAATATAAACGTTGCCACCAAGAAAGGGAATTAGGCAATTGGGTCAGGACAGACAATGAAAACATGACTCTTCTTTCAGGTATCTGGGTTATCCATTGAAAATCGATGTGCTACTATTACAAAGATTGTCATCATCTGATGGAATTCCTAATATTTACCTACATCGCCATTGTTGCCAAGGATCAAAGACGAGAGAACGAACGCGAAGCTCTTTACCGAATTAGAAACGGCACCGCTGAAAAACAGTGCAAGCGCACTTGACTGCATCGTCGGGCGTGACATATTCAAAACACTTCTCTTATTCTTTGACACATTGCAATATGGGGCTCATTGTATCCAGCTGGCTTTTACACGGTCTGCTCTTCGGAATAAATGCATCTATAAATTGCAGCAAGTTACAGTTACTTTATCTCGTTAAAAGTAAAGAATTAAAGAAAAAATCCTTTCCCTGTAGCTCCATTCAATTTGGGTAAATCGCTCAAAAGAATATCCGCAAAATTCTTTGAATTTAGTTGACAAGTAGCAAATACTCTCTGTGATGTAGGCTCTTAAAATTTTTTGTTCGAGTGGAAGAATCAAGAAATTAGAAGTGAAATCCAAATCCCTTGTAATAATTTTAATTATCATTTTATGTCTTCTTTATTTCAGTACACATCATGTTATGCAGTACGATTTAAAATCCTATCCTAACATAACTAGAATGTATTCGAAAGATTACTTTATATTTCAGTTATTTGTTTGAAACCATATACGCGATTTTCAAACACAGCAGTTGTAAATATAAATATTAAAGAACAGTTTAAGTAAGAGAAAGGCAGACTGAAGGGCCTCAATATTGGTGAGATATGAAGTTTTACGCATCCTATCCAACCTATAGACTGCAAATTACTAGCGTGCAGATTTAGCTCGAAATTACGGTGGTTTAAATATAAAATATTGCAATATAAAAACATTACATTCTAAATACAAAAGTAAGTTTTTGCTAGTCTAGAGAAGCAAATGCTTGCAGGGAAATAAGTTGCTGCTAGCAAATGCTAGATTTGAATATCTGGAGATGCTAGAAAAAGCCTAGGAAAGGAAATTGCTAGGCTAGAGGTGTTGTGGTCTTGTGGATAAGTCTCCGGACTGTGAACCACAAAATATGGGGTTAGTATCCCTGTCGCAGCACTTACGTCCTTTGGCAAGACATTAATCTACAATTGCCACACTCGACCCAGGTGTAGTAAGTGGATACCTGGTGGGGTTTATTCCTTGAATGCACTGAGCGCTACGGTTGCCGGAGCTAAAGCCAGGGTAATAATATCCAAAGTCCTTTGGAAGCGCATATAGAGACGTTATATCATAATGTGATATGCGCTATATAAGAACGGAATATTATTATTATTATTAGCTTGTTTTATCTTCGATTACAATCGTTTGAGATATAATATCGACATTCATTCAATGTCATTAGAAAACATTATTGCACTGACAATTAAAAGAACATGTAAACAAAACAATGATAGCCGGGAGTAAAATCAAAGGTTATCGCACTTTCAATCAATTTAAACAGTACGAGACATGCAATAGCAAAATCAAAAGGCATGTTTTTATTTCGGGGATACAATAGAATTTCACAGTAATACGGATATTTTGCATACAACGATTCTACACAGGATTATGCTTAAACCTTTTCGATGCATTTCGATACCTCAATTATGAAACAAACTGCTAAAACTTATCACGGCATTTGTGCGCAATCGCATTTCATTTGAGCTCCTCCCTTCTTTTTTTTTTTGAGGGGGGGGGGGGTTAGTATTTGTCCAAAATAAAATGAGATGCAATTTTCTTTCTGTATTTCGTCTACTTCAGGAAATTGGGCAATAAGTCTTTAGCATCCTATATAAAATTCCGCGTTGCTCAGATCTTATATGATATGCAGGGGAAGGGAAAAATGATTTATGGCGACATTACGAATATCGTATCCAGGGTTTAAAAGCCGTTAAATCAGGATTTAGCTTGTATTTGAGGTTCGAGTGATGGCTTTGTACCTTGATTATTGATATGCAAACGACTCAACGCAACGAGAATATTATTCATTATGTTGGTCTTTAGATTTGGCACGTGAAATATTTTTTAAAAAATGCAAAGTTGGCGCGAATTCCCAATCAGTTATCTCAGTATATATTGATAGCGCACTAATTTCATGAATATGTTTTTTTTGGTTTTTTTTTAGAATAAAGATTGATATGCGGTATAGCGCAAAATGTAAGTTATATTTTGACTCTTTAATATTTTCAAAAGAACTACGCGTTAATAATTTGAAAAATAAACCCACATAACTAATAATTTCATTCATATGCGTTTTTTTTGTAAATCAAGATTGATATGCGGTATACACTGATATAACTAAAACGTAATTTATATCTTGACGCATTAATAATTTGAAAATGAACACACATAACTTATAAAAGTGTGGAATATGTTTTGGAGTTGACAATTCCTATAAAAGGTTTCACAACAGATTTTTCCATCTAAAAAAAACATATTGTTGGTTTTAATTGATTTTTATCAGGGGATTTTTTCCCTTCAAAATGAGGTCCTAAATTCATTTTCCATTAACCTCAAATTCAATATGAAAATAATTATATTACTATTATTTTGATATTATGTTAATTTGTAATATACCTTTTTGGTGGCTTTCACTACGCACAGTTTTTTATTCCTGGCTGCACATGTCAAGTATACCGAGAAAAACGAAAAGTTTCTGTAATATTCTGTCGTATTTCCACCTCGGAGTTGTTGTAACCTATTCATCAATGTTTAAATTTTGTTGAAATTAATTTTCCCATTGTAAATAATAAACAGCAACCAGTGAAAATCACCAAATACATTAATTCGGTTTCAGAAGGATTTAGAAAATTTATTTACACCGACAATAGATTTGTTTTGTAAATAATAAAGCGGCACATTGTATTCAAATCTTTGTCAATGGACTTGATTTTTGATTAATATCTTTATTATAATAGTTTTTGGATATGCCATAAGTATGGTATGCAATAAAGTTATTAAATGGTGAATAATCCTCACTGCTATATCTTTTTTTTTTTTTTTTTTTTTTTTTTTTTTAACGATATCTTAATTCATAATCACGATTACCTTTATTGACTTCCTTTTAAATCGTGACTTCCATGTGTATATAGGGAAATGATCAGTAAGGTTGATATATTAAATACATTGTGGTGATCATACAATGGCATTCTGGATAAACAAAGGTTCTGACTTCTAAAATGATCGGGATCGATCGCAAGTCCCCGAATAAATCGCTAATTTACAAACTTCTCTCTTTAGTATGGATTTGCTATTGATAATAAGTTGCGATTGATTTGAATCAATCGCAATTTATAAGACGAGGTCCAGGACATAGACATATTTTTAGAGTTTGTCTTTAACTATAATATCCATCAGTAGTGGATTCAAAAGGGAAATAGAATGTGACCCGATGTTAAAGCACACCGCCAATGTATAAGTGCAAAGTCCCCCCCCCCCCCCCTCCCCCCCCCCCCCTTATTGGTGTGAACGGACTGGATGTAAACCCCACCTCCCTCTTGTCACCCGCTTGTAGCTTGATGGCGGCAACCATGCGTCAGATAACATCGTTTTAATTAATGTCAATTCCCCCTCCAGTCAAATACGACACACTATCCCGTAATCATCGCCTCAGCTTCTGACGGGCATCGGCCACCGGGACACTCGACCCAACAGGCCGAAACAACCGTACTGGTACTAACCTCGTTCAAGACGCTATCACAGCTAATGACTTTCTGTTACCGACTGAGATATTCTACCCTTCAAATTATGTTTCAAATAACAATTATCAATGTTCTCATTTATAGCTATAGGAAAAGAAAGTGATGAGGACTTTAAATCTTTAATTCTGAGTTTTAAAGAATGCTCAAAATTTAGGTTGTTAACAAAGTTGGTGAAGTTGAATGTCGCGGGAAAAACATTAAATCGTCTGGAACGAGACTGTAAGAAAGGTGATTGAGTTATGAGACACGGTATGAATAGATCTCCACGACTACAGGTAAGGAAACAAGAGATGAGAGAACGTCAGGAGCAAAATAGTCCATCGGATTAAATTTTGATCATGGAGGTATAAAACTGGCAATATAAAGGATTAGAGATGTCCGAGATTTGATAACTACCTTGAAGAAGGATGACAAATCTGTTGTGACCAGTATTTTGGTCATTTTAGAATAGTAAGTCGTTTGTAAAAGTATTTGTAAGTAAATATGTCAATATCTTAACAAAAATGTCGGCTCCAGATCTGCAATCATCAGTCTACATTAATTTACAACAACAAAAAGAGTTTTCGGTCACAAAACTATATTTTGTAAAGTTAAAATATACAAACAAGCGAACAATTTCTCTTATACTTAAGTTGTTTTAACACATTAAGATCATAAAATTTGATCCATATCCAATTTGATCCAGGCCTTATACTTGTATCAAAATGATATAAATTAAAAAAACATATAGCTTCTTACACAATTTTGCAATATATTTATGTGAAACGTTAGGAAAAGGGGGCATATGAAATTTTAAATGTCATACCATTTCGTCTGAAAATGACTTTGAAAAATACTACAGAATTAAATAAACAATTATCCGGACCTTTGTCCACACAGTAAAACAAGTGAGCCTAATAATTATGTTGGGTTGATGTTTTGATCGTTGTTTTAGTTAAATGAGTATGGTTTCTGAATGAAAAGCATTCATGTGAAAAGTATTATTTTTGTGAAAGGTTAGTGGTTTCACTTAGTTGTCTATTGAACCAGGCAACAGCTCAGTTTTGGACCATAAAATTTTCCTCCCGTGTCGGTTGCTAATGAATCCTAATTAAGTGGCCGTTAGTCGTTACTCTCCCGACCCCCTCCCTCTCTCTGTCTCTCTCTCATGCCCACTTTCTCTTTCTCTCTATACTCCCTGACGGCAGCATGATGAGACTGATTACCATCAAATAGTAATGATAAAGACATGATCATTATTTTAAGGATGATCTGAAATATTTTTACTTGGCTATTTCGTTTGGAGTGCCGTTTGTGATTAACCATTCATTTGTATAGGCCTAAGTTAACACATTAATATTGATTCATCACAGTCATGACGAGAGCAAAATATATTGATCTAAGAACTATAATTAATGCCATTCATTCATATCAGTTTGTAGTGTATTATGTTATTAGACTTTGATTCTTACACCAGGACTGTGTAACATAAAGCTTTAGATTGATCTTACGATTGATTTTTACGACCAATCCCATTGACTACAATGTACAATCAGTCGTAAAAATCAATCGTAAGATCAATTTCAAGCTTTATGTTACAGGGCCGGGTACATACACACACACACACACACACACACACACACACACACATATATGTATCGATATTCCTTGGATGAATTGTGCAATAAATACAACTAATGATAATGATACCTCGGATTTAATATCTCTTCATGAAAAATTTACAACGGCAACTCTATACCCCTGGACGTTGCTTGCTTTAATTATCACAACTGTCTGTTTGCATCCAGGCTGAGAGAAAGTAAGATATATATATATATATATATATATAACAGAGAGAGAGAGAGAGAGAGAGAGAGAGAGAGAGAGAGAGAGGGGGGGGGGGTACAACGCCATTTGGGCAATGAAAAATGCAAACATGGAAGCGATGAGGATATAAGGAGCTGGAGCCCCCAAGGTTGAAGGCATGCAGGCTGGGATAGTCAGGCAGGGAGTTCAAATCAAACCACTACCGCAGAAGTCATGCATAATGCAAAGTTGAGATGTGTGGGGTTGTATCATGATGTGTTCCTCTGCAATTGCGAGTATGTCGGCCTGATACAGACCCCAAACCAGTCAAGTTGGGCGCCAGCCATATAATTTGCACGCTCGCCACACCAATCCGACTAACAAAGAAACCAGGAGAAAAGGTTAGACTCCCCCTTCCAGCTCTATTTCATATTTCCAAAGTACAACAACAATCATAGCTAAGGGGTCATACGGTTCTTTCTATTCTTGGGATGGTTTTTTGTGTATGTGTCCCTTCTCGTTTTCGAACTCCTTTCTGCCTTTTCTTGACGGCGATATTTGCCGAGACTCTTGTATTCATTTTTATCCTGTTCACTTTTTTTTTTTTTACTTACTTAAGTAAATGGTTATTGTGGGAGAGTGGCGTACGCACACAATAGAGCAACCGAGGCGTATTTACAAAGAGTTGTGACTTCTGCGTCAATGTAGCCAGTGGTTGAATGGAATACAAAGCCAATAACACGAGAGTTACACCGACTTTTGGGGATCACACTAAAGATTGAAATCGCCCGGGTGAGTGCGACGGATGGGGCGAGAAAGCGAGACTCACGTTAGCTTTCAGATGGCATCTGCCGGGTCGGGCGGCGAAGTAATCCCTGCCCGAGGGGTGCTGAAACTGATACGCCATTGTACACTGTAACAATTTATTGTAGCGGCGAGAATAACACGAAAATAGGTGGTTAAAACACCTCGAAAAGTCTGCCTTGCAAGGAGAGAGTTGACGAGATGATGGGAGCATAAGAGGAGGACGGATTTGTGAGTGCATATCGAGTGGTTAGCCGTGGGGAAGCTCTTAAACGCGCGATCAGAGTCCTATTGAGTTAAGTCGTGCCACTGGATACAGCACGCGAACCCCCTAAACGAATACCTTGCGACCCCCAATCCTCGAAACCCCCTTGACAGGTCCTGATTAAGTACCCCCTAAACCACGTCTAATTTTAATCGAATTTCGGTTTGTTGTCATACAACAAGTAATCGTACGAATTGACAAAGAAACGGGCTGGTATCAACTCTTCTCAAATACACTTCCCCCTTCTCTCGACCAGTCTGCTTTAAAGGGTCATTATCCTTTGTTTTGTAAAGAACCATGGCATTGACAAAACCCTTGTTAAAGCTGAGCGAACACGTTAATGAGGTGATGAGAGGTTGACCAGTGATTAATACCTTGTCGTTTCCACATCGCCGAACTCCGAAGGATTTCAACACTCGCCCACAAACCCACTGAGATACTTTGCTCTTTCCAGAAACCCATAAATGGATCAAAACAAACAATTAAGGATTTACAGAATTTATTCTAACACTAATCAGTATTAATAAAGCGATCTGATTGATGGCCCGCTAAGATGATCATAAGTGCTTTAGATGCATAAAGAATTACACAATTTTGACGACTATTCAAGATGAGGTCTATTAAAATGTACAATTTGATATATTTCATCAGACAATATTAGCATTTTAAAAGAGCTTTATGGTTTGTTTCCATTATGGTTTTTATTACTCCTACTTGTGAAATTATGATAAAATGACACGATTTAGATTTCCCTTCATCGGTTCATTAAATGCATCAAAAATTGATACATTTTGTCCCTTTGTATAGATTAGAATCAAATAAAAAATGTGTCGATGGAAAAGACAGTGTGTGTTTTATGAGGGATAAAAAATAGTGATTGAGTAAAAAAGAGAGAAAGAGAGAGAAAGAGAGAGAGAGATAGTATAGGCATACATAATAGAGATAGTTGCATAGTGGAGATAGAGGGAGGGAGGGAGAGAAACAGAGCGAGAGAGGAAAAGATGGAGAAAGAAAGAAAAACAAAACTATAAGAGAGGACAATAAAAAAAAGAAAGAAGAAATGAAAGAGAGAGATAGAAAGAGAGGTTAGCGGGAGAGAGAGAAAAATAAAGAGAGAAAGAGAGGTAAGAGGGAGACAGAGAGAGAGAGAGAGAGAGAGAGAGAGAGAGAAATATAATGCTAATTACAACAGTAGCATAATCATCCAAAATCATCTAAACTATTATGGTTACACAACTATAATAATTTTTGCAATTAGATATGGCTTTTTCTCTAACCACCGCCTGTCATATTTATCGTATTGTACATAGAAACGATTTATCAATATATTTGCTGATTTATACGATTATTATTTAAGGACTTCAATATCTAAGAGATTAGGCTTATCACGGTACCATTCATAATTACGTGTTTGCAGTTACCTTATCTGAAAATAAATAATGAACGTTCCGGCGCGTGCCTTTCTTAATGGGAATTTAATGAAGATGTCATTTGTAAGGCTCTGAATATGTCTTAAAATGTCAATAGAAGTAATGAAATATATCCAAACATGATATTTCAGGATTCATAATGGTTGTTTTAATCTGATAGATTTACGTAATGGAGTGAGATTTAATTGTAGTATGCAGTAATAATAGCTATTGTGTTCTCACATATTCCAACGCTTACTTAAAACGTTTGTTTTATCATTTAATTTATTCATTAATTTCTCACCAAAATGTGTCAGATTGGCAATGCGATCATTACCCAAATTGGCAACGCAATTATTACATCCACCCATGTATAATATCTTTTAACTAATTCATTCTCTCTATTCATTCATATGCCATGCACTTTCTTATGTTGATACATCCGCACAGTATAGTATAACCTCGATAACACGTGTGAATAAAAATTGTAATTTTTCCCGCTTTTATTTCATGCAAGCTGTCGTCTGCTCCCCATCGACAAAACAAAAGCGTTCAAAATCAAGGCTAAATCGACGTTCCTTCATGAAATATGAAAATCAGATCGTCACCTAAATCGTGACGAAGATCTCCCCGGATAGAAAGATGGAAATACGCCACAAAAAAGTACATGGATTGCGGGTTAAGATAATAACACATTCCAAGCGCTCGTCTTTTCTTCCTCCCCCTCTCTCTCTCTCTCTCCCTGCCTTTCCCGTCATAACTCCCTAGTAGGGATGATATAAGCCTATAACGGCTATGGGGATTTTTGAATTTAGGGAAAAAATGAAGGAGATATGTGAAATTATATTGATTGAACTGATAGACAGACGCACATATTTAGTTGTCTAATTTAGTTGTCAATTTGCAATCATTACATTTTTGTTTGTTACTATAAAAAAAAAAAAACGCGATCAAGATGATTTTTGTTTTAAACACATCATTTGCATACAGCATGGCGATAGTGTTCTTATGTGGTCCTTATTGCTAATGATGATGTCATACGGTAAGTATTTCGATTTGATATGGGGGTTAACTGGTTCATAATAGAATAAAAATGGATGAATATTAGGATGATAGATGTTTGAGCTTTTTTCATTTCATTTATTCCGTTCAAAATCGGAATACATGCAAACATTCAAAGTAATAATGTTTCGAGAAACAACAATAACAACAAACACCAAACAACCCTAATCAGAATGGGTGTATATAAAGTGTATGCCCCTATGGAGACAAAAATATCTAAAAATATCTACAAACAATTATATAAAAAACAATGTTAACACTTTCATGCAATGTTTGTAAATTCATTGTTTGTTTTTAGTTAGTTTTTTTGTGAAATTGTTAACTTTAATTTTAGCATTGAATATTTCTTATCAACATTATCAAAGAAAATGTCATGGGAATAGGTAAGCATAGTTAACATGTTGATATCATTATTATATTTTTTTTAATTTCTAAAATAATCGTCTCTATATACTACTAGAAGGATAAAATGTAATCTTGTTCTCAGATGGACATCAATTAATGTCATTATCATAAAAAAATTATTTTGTCAACCTTAAAAGCTCCAATACCAATCATTAAAACAAAAAAGAATAATGAATAATGAATAAAATCATGCTGCATATCAAATCATGGCAAGGTATAATGTCCAAACATAGAGAGAGAGAGAGATATATATATATATATATATATATATATATAGGGAGAGAGAGAGAGAGAGAGAGAGAGAGAGAGAGAGAGTCGTTTGAATGGTAACCCTGTGAAATAGCAAGGTGAAAAATAATGCATCTATGCAAATTAATTTCCGCCAGGATTGAAAGGGGTAACAGTTTGTTGGAGTATACCAATAATTCAACACTGACGGACTGGCGTTTCGCGGGCTACGCGCGTATTAGATTGGTTCTTCTCCTTTCGAATTAAACTAATGAATGGGCAGTCGGGATCATGAATAACTTCCTTTTGTTATGCTAATAGAAATGTGAATCTTTTCACTCCATCGACACCCTGCAAAGAGGCATATCTTATCCTAAAAACGAGAATGACAATGGACAGAAATAATGCACTGCTTCCTTCGTGAACAATATAACGCGACTGGCATGATTGGGGACTTTCGTCAGCTTTGTGTTTTTATAAGCGCAAAACAATAAATTATATAAGCGAGCTGAAGGGTAGGTTAGGGTTTGGATTGGTTGGATGTTTTCGAAATGGGCATTTAGATGAGAGAATTCGCTTTGATTAATACGATAGAATACAAAAGTGACATTTGAATTGCTTTCCTATTAACTGCTGACCGTTGCTGTAATTCATCTTCCACATCTCTGCCCATGTATCTCTTACAAATCATATTACCATCTTTAATGCAATAAAAAAAAAAAAAAAAAAATGTCGATGTAATTACTATTCTCTCTGTGAGCCTAATCTTTCTAACCTTGGCACCTCTGCAACAAATTAAAAAGCCACTTTTTAACATTTAAATAAAATGATTAAAAAAATTCAAATAAGGAAGGAAGCTATAAAATAAGTGTGTTTTTTCTATGAAAATTTGTCAAACATAACTTACAATAAAGGTATACCCCCCCCAAAAAAAAAAGCCAACGCTTTCAACGAAAAAAAACAAAACAACAACAACAACTAAATAACAGATGTTTTGCTTGAAACACTTTTCCATTTTATTTTTCCATCGTAAAAGAAAATAAATGATATATATATAAAAAAGCACAAGCAAAACACAAGAAGACTAAAAGAGAGTTAATCTCTTTGATGCATAAATTATGGATAGCATTGTCGTTCAACATCAACAACAGCAAGAAAAATACTTCAAGTTCAAAGGTGAAATTTCCATGAACACCAAAGATGGTTCTTTCTTGGACATTGAAGAAAACGACGAAACTGCTCAAATCAATAACACATGCATAAACATACAACTATATTTAAATATTACAAAATCTTCATCAGCTCTACATTTAACAATATACGTTAGTAATACCATAACTGTTACTCAATACCCAGAATTTGGAATGCAGTGCCACTTTTTTGACTGAATTTTTATTTCTTTTATTACATCTACTTATACTATATACTTCTACTTCTTCTAATTCTACTGATGATTGTCATGCTACTGATTCTGCTTTTACTACTCGTATTACTATCAATACTATTGTTTGCTCTATTAATATTGTTACTACTACTACTACTACTACTACTACTACTACTACTACTACTACTACTACTACTACTACTACTACTACTACTACTATTACTACTACTATTACTACTACTATTACTACTACTAATACAACAACAACAACAACTACTACTATTACTACTACTACTACTACTACTACTACTACTACCTCTACTACTACTACTACCACTACTACTACTACTACTACTACTACTACTACTACTACTACTACTACTACTACTACTTCTACTACTACTTCTACTATACTACTACTACCTCTACTACTACTACTACTACTACTACTACTACTACTTCTACTAATACTTCTACTATACTACTATGATTAAAATAATCATATGTACCTTTAAGCATTATCAAACAATGTTTTTACACATTTCGTCAAATGTTGCACTATTGAAGATTCTTTTGTTATCGAGCACATGAAATGTAAATAGAAATATCGATTTCAAAATTATACTCTATATTGATCGAATGATTATTAATTACCATCCTTTAGAATATTAGATGAACAAATGATAATATTTGACTGTGAACTTCATTCAGTGTAGTGCAATAATTCTTACATTGATTTCCTCTACAACAACTAATCGCTTCAGGTGAGTATAATGAACTGATTCATTTTATATTCTACAGGTATCTTTTATCGCCATCGTTATTTTTTTATTCTTACTTATCTTGTCAAACTTCACACTATACGTTTACATATTTCATTGTCCTTCCCATATATAGCTGATTTGTTTGGTTTATGCATTTAATGTTACTAGTCTGACGGCTTTGGTTTTACATGTTCACATAATTTTTTTTCTCCATTTTCAGGAATTTTGCCTATTTTCGACAAACCCCATTTTCCCATGTTCACGTTGCGTGATCTAAGTTTGTTAATCGAATATTAAGAAACTCAACTCAGATTATTTGATACTTCATATCCTAAACTGAAAGAAATATTAAAATAAGTCACCGTACTTTTTCCACTCTTATTCAATATCGAAATCACCACAACCCAAATATTCGATGTAACATCGTCCTCTGAGTTTAAACGCTCACTTAAAGGGGGAAATAAATATGAAACCTATAAATAATCCCCTCTGGGTAAAAGGGAGGTTTCATACTCTGTAAAATGAATTATAGTACAACTCGAACCCACAACCAAAGTCTCAACAACCTCATAGGCAAGCAGACCCATTCTTGAATGTTTAAACAATGTGTTTGACTTTTGTTTTCATAGGCAAACACTGGATGGCGCATTCAACCCTACTCTGTTTTCATTTCGATCTATACAACCAGCCCAAGTGTTCTGGTCTTTTTCTCCTTTTTATTGATTTGTACCTTGGCGCTACCATAGTCTACATATCCTTGAAAAACGAGAAAATTGCATTCGAGTCTGGTCGAATCATGTCAAGAAACTATTTCCAGCATAATACCCTCAGAAATATCACCTTTCGGGCGAACGACGACTCTGGCTGTATTCTTGCATCAAACGCCAGAGTATTTAGAGTATTAAACAGCTATTGATCTCATTTAATCCGATCGGTAAATTGCCCGAAGGCCGAGACAATTATATATGAAAAAAGCGACATGTTTAAGACTTTTTTGGCGTGTGTAATTGTTGTTGGTGACACGTCGAAAAATAGCCGCGGTCATGCAACTCGCTGAGTGCGGCGAAGTGAGTCTTTACGCCTGGACGCTCCCGGCCGATGAGCGGGGACTGCCCGTCGACTTGACTCGACACGATTCGCTGCTTAACAGACATTCAACGTTTCTTTCGTTATTGTAGCAATTTTTATTTGGCTATAAATGCATACTTAAGTGCAATTTTTATCGTCAAAATCACCTGCAGTTTATCATTTTGTGAGTTGACAGGCGCGATTTCCAGGTGTAGATGCAGCATATTATACCACTTGACGAAAATAACTACATGACTATAATTTCATCTTTTCTTCTCCTTTTTGTTACCATTCTTAATCCTTATATTTAATTAACGCGAGAAAACTTAGTAGTCATTTACTTAAATAGTAACTGATACGCGCCGATGCTTACTTAAAGAAAAGAACACTTTCTTCGAAATAAATGAATAGATACATTCAATAAATTCCTATTTTTTTCCCTTCTATAGCACTAATTAAACTGGATCAATTATCAAGTTAAATTCGATCGTCAATAATTTTATTGCAATTTTGCACTTCATTAATTTCTTCTATCATTTTCATGTTAAAATTTTAATGCATAATCTGTTGTACAAACACAAAACATAATATTTCGATAATATCAAACCCTTTTATATACTTTACCCTCTTTTATCTAGTGACTCACGCAGTCGTTGTCAGTAAAATACGAGCATAAATCGTCGAGGTATTGTCATTTGCCGAGAGCCAAATTCAAGCCACTTAAATCAATTTCAATAAAATATGAGGAATCACCGGGCATCATCGTAATTTTTACAAATCATCAGGTATTTGTCCTCAAATTGCCGCTTATCTTCTGGGTAGTGTATTTAGTGTGGTGCGCCCAAAGCCAAGATAAGCTAGAGCAGCTTACTGTAAATCTTCCCCCGTGGCGGTAATATGTAACAAGCAGGAGAAGGCACGCTCATTTTTCTTGTTTGATTTATAAGCGTTATGATTTTTTGTTGTGGCTTAGATGTGATGGTATTCGAGCTAGATCACTACGATGTCTTAATCAAGGATGTTGGAAATGGGTTTTAACGCCTAGCTTAGCGGGAGGGCCTAACATGAATATTAAGGATACGAACTGCTAGTCGAGCGCGACTTCTCAATCGTTGTTCGACCTGTTTCAATGTATACGCGCTGCAGGTCACATATCAACACAAAAAAACGCAAAGAAAAAAAAAATGAGAGAAAGAACTGAAAACGTTTTCAAACTGACCTGTTTTGGGAGGATTTCTTTTAATCCTCATCCATTTGTAAAGCCCGGCTTCTCCTGATGGCGACTGCGCCTCGCCATTCGAGCTTGATGTTGGCGACCTCCCGTTCGTAATGGCGTTCGTTCTCTGCTCGTCGTCCGTCGCAGCTCCGTTTGAGCCCAGCGGTTGTCCGCTGGTCGGTTCTTGCCCAGACCCCAATGCACACGAGGTCGGTGACGGTGAGTCAAGGTTCGTTATCGACGGCGAATCGCTATTGTAGCTACCATTAAAGTTGACCCCCGACGTCGCACACGACACCGCCGATGTGGGACTTCGAACATGTTTGTGGATGTGGGGGTATTCGGTCTCGGAGTTCCCGTAGTGGTTGACGGAACCAGGGTAGGCATAAGCCGATCGGTTATAAACATAGTTCATACTTGACATCGAGTTGCACGTCGATGGCGGGTTGTAATCGTGGAGACGATGTCGACTATCACCGAGATGTGAGTACGAGTTGGTGGTGCTTTGAACTCCGATGCCTGAGACAAGGTGGCCATCGAAACCTTGCGGGTCGAGGCCCCCGTACGACTTGGCATGGCCCTGGTAGAGCCCGACCCCCTGCGACACGGCAGCGCTGCAATAATCAAGCCCTCGCACTCCAGAATACATGCTGGTTTGATCTGGTGAGGTATAGTCGGCATACGGCGCACTAGCAGTCGTTGTCGACGATTTATCCATGGCCAGAATCAAGTCGGCCGATTGAGAGTAATGACGGTATATCCCGACCAGTTCGAGCTGCCAGTCTGGATTTGGTTGTAATGATAAATGACTGTTGGTTTGTCTCTCTCTCTAGGTGGGCGCCGGCACGGGCCAAATATGTGTGGATGGCAACCAACCACGTGATGCCGGCCGACCAATCAATGTTGACTTTTCGACTGGTGAGGAGTTTGGCGCTGGTTTCGGGCTTCCATACACACACATATCATGCATGGAGTATTTTGAAATCAATGTTTACATCGGGGATCTGCAAGAAAGCAGAAATATTTTTCCAAACACTGAGAAGCCAAGCCACAAGCCGAGATCAATGTCTCTATTGGTTTAGGCACGTGCCAGCTAAAGAAATCATCCACGTCGCTTTACTGCTTCGCCCAACAAATGACTGAGTCGATGAAAAACATTAATAAACTTTATGAATCAGAATCGTCATATTTTACCAATATAATTCTGCCCATCAAGAAGAAAATATAATTCCATTTAATTCCACAAGAATATAAAACAAAACGAAAAAGAAATTCACGTACCTATATATGGCATTACAAGTCACTTTGAAATATAGTCTAGTAAGAAAATTTATATTCAGCATGAATTAATACACCTTGATATATTCATGGTCATAGTCTTTTATCTATCTAATCCTTTTTTTTTTATAGCTTTCTACAGTCCAGAGATTGGTCTTAATAAAAGAGAATATAGTTTGTATGTTCATACTTTATAATCATATGATTGTAAATTAAACATCATTTTTCTACATAAACAGATAAAGTGTAAAAAAGAATCTTTTCGGAGAGCTTACCTATAAACCAAATTTATGCTAATCGGATTGCATTTCAAAAACCCACAAGGGTAAGGTCAAGAACTTACGCGTGTAATTAGTTAGTTTTAAGATATACATGATATAGGTCTACTGTTACCACGTACAGTGCTTCTGTAAATGTTCATGTGGTAAAATACAGGGGATTGTATTTTGAATACTTGTAATTTTAAAATGCAATGTGTTAATATCACATACTCTAAAAAAAGTTGGGTAAAATTTACCCACTATTTGGTAAAATGGGAACAGGCATGTTTGTTGGGTAAAATATTTACATTATATTGGATGGCCCTGAGGTCAATACAAGGAAATATTGAACGAGATATGCCAACGAGTCCAATATTGTTTGTTGTTGAGTTCAATATATCTTGTATTTGCCGAATTACGATATCCAATATTGTCATTATTATTCCATTATCAATAATTCTGACTTTCAGCCCTTTTTGTTTCAGAAATCACATAATTGGTATGATCTGATGTGCAAAGTTAACACGCTTTAATGGTCTTTTTTTTGTAATGTGGTGGTCTTTTTTGTATTGTGGTGGTTGATCCATTATTTCACCTGCAAAACCTCATTATTATGTCCACCTATGAAATTAAATATTAAAACCAAAGTAGTAGACTACTAATGGCTACACTTAAGTAGGAACGCTATATAGGACACATGCCCATAATGTCTTTCTCACAAAAAAGCTGGAGGAATTTTATTTCATATTTTGTATACAAATTTAGACCACTCGATAGTCACTCGATATTCACTCATAAACAAGTGGTCACTGACGTGACTCCCGGGGGAGTGAAAACAGTAAAAATTCACTCTTTTTTTTTTAGATAGAAAATAATTGTTTTTGTTATCTATAGATAACAAAAATTATTATTTGTATGAAGGGTTTTCAGGCGACCAGAAAAATTAGCGTATCTCATTGTTTGCGTAAAAGTACCCAGGTGACCGTGCAATTTTAAACAATATCTCATGGTTTGTGTAAAAGTACCCGGATGACCGTGCAATATTATACATATAGTGCATGCTCTGGAGTTTAATATACCGTAATATGTGCATCCATAGCTTTAGAATTTCTCAAGTGCATTATATGTCACCGAGGCCGTAGGCCGAGGTGAGATATAATGCACTTGAGAAATTCTATATCTATGGATGCACATTTTATGGTATATTTGACGACATTGCGCATGTACTGTGTGTTATATAAAATGAGAAACTGCTTGTGGGAGCTCACCAAACTATTTACATCGCAACCTCTAAGTCATAAAGTGCAAATTCGCAAATTCATTAACTTCCAACATCATAATATTATACACTATGGATTTATTACGCTGGTCGTCTGTTCCAAACTATCTATGCTGTCTGTCATGCACTATACTGGATTATGTGCACGAAAAATACTACATTATCCCGAGTGCAGTTTTGAAATAGACCTGCACGAGGGATAATTTAGTATTTGGAGTTCATATAGTCCAGTAATGGTGCATAAATAGAACATGCACTACTTGTTATAGTAAACAAACCCCTAGATCTATTCATTTAACACGGGGTTTCCCGTGCAAAAATCAAAGTTATAGTGCACGATCGTGCACTATATAACAAATTTTTTGCACGTCGCGTGATGCGAATCTAACCAATCACAGCGCGTATTATACATACACTATTTACTATATTTTCATACTCGTGGTTTGAGGTACGCGTGACGCGTAAAAAAGTGAATACGCCTTTAAATACGCAATGGTTAAGACAAGGGATGTATGCTCTAGCAAGATGCTTGGGTAAGGACAAAAATGATATTTTTCTACCTGCGTTTATGTTGAAGTCAGTACAAAACATAAGGACATGTTATGGTGAAAATTGTGGAACTAGGTTTCATAAAATTGATAATAATATTATTGACTGGCTTTTCTTTCGTGGGACACAAGTGTACATCGCACTCGCTTTGAAAATATTATATAAATATTTGAAACGCGCATCATAATTTAAAATTTCTAATAGGCTTCCTCGAAAGAGAATATTGGTTGGGTTCAACCTAAGTGGGTCAAGGTTTATTAAGTGTCTCAACATACTAACACTTGTATTTCAGCTGCAAAATCCTCTGTAGGAATGATAATGTGTAAGATTTTACCCAACAAAATGCTTGTTCCCTTTCCCCCCAATATTGGTTCAATTTTACCCCACTGTTATCAGAGTGCATGCTAAACCGTTCCCTTTTTAACTCAGCACCAGGCTTTAACATTATGAACCTGCAACCCCCGCAGTCCCACCCAAGCATTATTACGTGAAGATGGGGGCGATTTTCTGTACGTCAAACATCAGTGCTTGCAGTAATTGAAAACCACTTTACGCAGCAAGCGTATACTGGAACACACACACAGTTCGTATCTCCTGGTTCTATTTGCCCATTCTATTCATTCAAATGATTACAACCAGGCGAGATTGACCCCCTTTCTAGAAAAGAAAGAGATCTATAATTATCACGATATTACTCATTCTTTTATTTGCTACATAATTATCAGCACTGCCGGATAGATAGTACATCGACTGGTCTATATAATTTATGAAGATGGCAGTCGAACAGGTGTGTACTCTCTCACGTGCATTCTAACAAAAGCTGTCTTATCTTTCTTTAAAAAAAATATTTATCATTGATTATTTTTGTTTTCTTTAAAAAAAAATCTTCTCTCACACTTTGTAAAATGTTATGCAGGGTTTATTTTATAAAGCAGTCTTTGTTTGATGTGAATGGACAGCCCTGTTTTTCCAAGATAGTGTAAAATTTTAACAGCTTGTAACAAAATTAATATAGCAGAGTGATGTGATAAGATCCGATCTGTGTACATGGGCCCATTCAAACTTGAAATTATATATTCAGACATCTGATAGTATTAAAGCGTAATTTATTCATTACTAAAATGCAATGATAAGTACGTCTGGAAGAAAAGGGACAACATTGAAAGTCCTCAATATTATTATCATAAAACAAGGAATATCTATATCCTGTAAGATTTGCATATGAGGGCTCAAAGGTGAATTGCTGCTACATTATTTAAGTAGTTACATTTCGATTCAGTGATGGGTTTTTGCATAATAGATTATGTCAATGAACAGAAAAAGGCATTTTTAGTTTATATGTCTTTGATACACTGAAATCAAGCATGATGTAATGGACCGAATATGTAATGCTGACATCCAAATCATTTTCTGGAATTACCGCATTCGTTTTGCATTTAGATTTAATTTGTTCTAGATATGTTAGATGTAAATTCATAAGTATTGACTGCCTCGTAAATGGAGATGAAGAAGAGTGAATATTTCATTTTTCTAAAACCCACCAATTTTCATATTTTTCTGTTTGATTTTACAAAGCGTTTTACATGTATAAATCAAGTCGAGACTGATTGGTAAATGAATACATGCCATTAATAACACTCCTGAATATATGCAAAAAGCACCTCAGAATTTGCCTTTACCACCCACTCTTCCCCTCCCTTCATCTCCCAAACCAAACCAACCAACCAACCAAACAAACAAACAAACAAACAAACAAGACAACAACAACAAAACCAAAAAAAAAAAAACCAAAAAAAAAAAAAAACAAAACAAAGAGATTGCCCAAAACTATGAAAAAAGGAAGAAAAGGCGAAACAGAATTTGGGAAATAGGGAATAAATTGATTGAACCAGACTTGGTGATTTTTGATGACCTAGATATCTATATCTATTCACTGTACACGACCCCATATTCACTCCATTAGAATTGAGATCCTCCGCCTTTGAAGTCCCTCTATACATTGGGTAAATTGCATATAGATTTAGTCACGAAATCATGGTGATATTCCAGATATGTACCGCACGTTTTTCCTCCAACCATTTTACGAATGCACAAACTATATTTGACATACGAGCGAAGCCGCGCGAGCATCTGACGTACGCAGCGCAATCATTGCAGCATGTCAGAGGGCGTTTTTTGCATTTTAGGTTTCTCTGTTGAATTATTTTAAGATTTTGAGTAAAACTAAAAGCAAACCGTATAACTGCTTAGGCTTTATATTTTATTTTGGGGGGTTATTTCTGCCAGTGAGTTTATGGAGAGGGCCTTCGTGTCCTATTCACGAAACTCTGAATCAGTATGGTAGATAATTAAGATGGTTAATGTTAGATTATGGAAAAGAAGGAAATGACAAAAAAGGAGGAAAAAATGAAGAGAAAGAGACTCCTCCCACCCCCCCAAAAAAATGAATTAAAAAAAAAGAAAAATCCAGGAGATGAAGATGAAGAAAGAAAGACAAAGAAAAAGCAAGTATGAAAAAGGCGAAATGCTGAGAGTGAGAGATAAAATAATTTAGAATTATTATAAGAGGCTAATATAATCTAATACAAGATAACAAAAGAAAACTTGAAAATACAACTTTTAACAACACTTTTGTTCGAGCTTGAGAAATGAGCGAGTTTGGACAATTGTTATATTTCAACTTTGTAAAAATGGGATTTCTTAATCTTTATCAATAACAGATCAAACTAGTTTTCTATTCCCGGGATCGCATTGTAAAATATTTTTAAATGGCAATTTATATGTATCAATAACAGCTACAAGTTAGATATATTTCATTTCATGGATCGCATCATAAAACTATATTACAAAATAACACGTCAATCTCCTTTACTATTAAACGGATCAAATTGCTTTACGTTAGGATTATTTTTTCAAGGATTGCAGTGAAAAAATATTTTAAAGAAATGCATTCATCTCCATCAATAAAAAAAAATCAAATTGCTATTCATTATTATAGTAGCAGAACAAATGGATCTGGCAATTAATGAATGGTAGACTGAATGGTCATCAGACAAACTATAAGCTTTTGGGACAAAATGGTTATTAGACAAACTGAATTTTAGACAAAGTGGTATTTGAACAAAATGGATATTGACCTAATGGTAAATAGACCAAATGGTTATTGAACAGAGTGATTAGTTGTCAAAATTATTATTGAGCGAAGTGTTGATGGACGAACTCATGTTAGACCGAATGATGTTAGACCATGATTTGCAATGGACTAAGTGGCATTGGACCAAGTGGCAATTTACTCTATAGACGATCGTTACACCAGAAATTACGATTGTCTTGGGAAATAAACCCTATACCGTCTTTCTTCTCCTAAACCGATGCCAAAAAGCACAATGGGGGATTATTAAAAATCATTCTTCAGAGAGAAATTAAAGTTATATTTGAAAAGATGGAATTGAACCTATGGCGCCGGTACGGAGTTAAAATGCTGTCCGGGATTAGACCTCTAAGCGCAGTTCACAGTTTTCTTTCACAATCACCATTTTGGCTGGACAATCATCATTTTTTTTATGCGGGAAGCTGTAGAAATGTTTTCATGTCCCAATTAACTCGAATCACATTGCGAGAGTGACTCCGTTCCTTTTTGTCGATCGGAGAGGAGTGTAAGCATGGATAATAGAACTCCACTGGGTGCTCATTTTTCGAGTGGAAAATCGCGCCTATTTATTGGATAAATAATCCATGTTTGTTGTATAGGTGTAAAGCCAGTTCATGGTCGGTCACAAGCACACGACCAAGATGGATAGAATTTGTTCAGGAAAAATATGGTAAAACAAACTGGCATCGAATCCATAGTGTACACAATATAAAGATTTATAATAAGGAAAATATTACATGCTTCAAAAAGTAATCCTACTCTAAATTTTGAACTACGGACGTGGCTCGTATAATGTATAACAAAATGACGCAAATGGATGAAGTTTGCTTTGTCAAACAAATCGACAAAAATTGCCTATAAAGTACACAGTCATTATTAAGTAGAAAAATGAATATTTCAAAGCAAATTTGCACTTTGAACAACAGCGATGATTGTAATAGTCAGATAAAAATGAAAGGAGGTATTTGGATGAAAAAAGTGATCATCTTTTCTGCAAACTGCCATTATGTTTTCAAATATGATAGTTCAAAACCCAGTGTATGTTGAATATATCAACAAGGAAATTTGAATTTTGATGTTTAAATGTACTGTAAATTGTGCTCTTTGTAGAACAGTGTAGAAGAAGAAGGACACGTGTGTGAAATTTCACTTGATCACTACATTCGCTGTAAAATATTTGAAATAGTTTAAATCTCTTGTCAGTGACGTAGTTTGGATCCTGCCAAAGAGGGGACACCAGTGTCGTTGGGAGAGGGAGCACCGGTCTTAAAATGCAATAGAACCTTGTCATTGAGTGAGGGATTGAGCGGAAAGGGGTCGCATCATCTTCCATTTAAGTTGCCTCCCTCTCTCATTTTCATTCCCTCTCTTGCTCTCTTCTTTTTTCCGCCATTCGATGGGGGGGGGGGGGGGCAAGGTAGACCTGCCCCCATATCTACGCCACTATCCTTTCTTTTAAAGATAATGAACCATTTATAGACAGACGAAAAGACATGTTCATAATAGTAAAAGGGAATATATATAAACCTTTTGATATACCATAACTGAGCGGTAAGCTTTTTAAAAAGGGAATCTCCTAACTTCGTACTATTCTTGCATACTATAATCAATATCATTACTTTAGATTTTTTGAAAAATTAACCATGAATCTTAAAATTTCATGAAATCATATGAAATATGCCCTGATAGATTGCCTAACCTTTCATTTTTAAGTGGGAGGGGCAAACCCTTCCCTTTGTGAAACAAAATTTTCGTAATTTTCTTCCTATTTACCCTACACTTTTTATTTGTTCTTTACAGCCAGCATGTCGAATTAGGGCAATTTTCCTAACAAAATATAAAAGGGGGTGTTACCCTCCAAATTCCGTCCAACCACGGCTTCATTTTTCAGCTATATTGCACACCGGAAAAAAGAGTGAACTTGTTATTCGTTAACCGCATGCAGTGAATAAATCAAGTTTTGGTTTAACATCACTAGTTTTAGTAAATATTATGGCAACCAAAATGTATATAAGTATGACGTTTAGAAAAAAGGAAAATAAAACGTCTGCCCATGTACTTGTCTCGATATTTTTTTTTCCATTCGTAAAGATAATATCAAATTTTGTTGCGAAAGGGAAATTGGAATAAAACTTAATGAATAATCATGGTCTCATAATTTTTCTATTTTGTACCAAAATACATACGCGCGGTATTTTGACGTTTTATTCATGATCTTTTATGAAGTTTTGTGTAAATATCTGAAAGGAACGCCAAATTTAGGCTATTGCTAAAGTTTGCTATATCAATTATCTATCTTCCCTGACGTCTTCTCAAATAGCAAATTGACGTTCACACAAATGTCGCACAAACACACATACACACACAGCTGTCCGTAGGCATGGTAGGTTTTAAACGTTGGAATCTTGGCCAGGGATATGGATTATACTTTTATTTCTCATTTTTTAAATATGAAACTGACGGAGAGAAAAACATCACAGCAGTTTAGAAGTGATAGTATTTTGCTATTTATAAACTGAACTTTAATCTAAAGAAATCTGAGGGAAAAGTTTCTTGGGTCTACTCAAACTATAAATTGGTTTATAAAGATATACCATGATGGCAATTATCTTGGAGCCAACACCAAAAAGAAGACTTAGTAAACATTTTTTCCTATGGCAAACGATCTAGAAGGTGTGTCTGCCCAAGAAGTCAACTATTTTTTGTGTAAGATACAGAAATATACTGGACATGTACATATTCGTTATTTACATTTTCTGCATAATCACATAACATATTATGGATTTTGTAGAACTACTATACCTCTTGGACAACTGTCATCCGGACAATTTTAGCCAGACCAATTTAACCATGTTAACCGGTCAATTGCCACCAAACTGTTCAACATCCCAGACAGTTATTAACTACACACTTAAAAAAAAAAATATATATATACACTTTATTATTTTTTTTTTATTGATATGCGCCCCGGTTATATTTCGTCAATTATGTATGATTAGAGTTAAGGCTGCGCTTTATCTTAGGTTAGGTTTAGAGTTCAAGGGAAAGTCCACCTTGATATTTAGTTGATTTGAATAAAGGCAGAAAAATGAGAGAAAAAGATCAGTGAAAGTTTGAGCTAAATCAGATAAGAAATAAGAAAGTTATGAAATTTTGAAGTTGTAATCAATCAATACAAATTGGCAACTCCGTGACGTATCTTGCGAGCTCCTCTCTCATTTGCTCGGTACAGAAAATGTCATAGATTTTTATTTTCATTTTTTTAAATAGTTTTTGATAAAGGAATATATTTGTTTCATACAGGTTTGTGTAAAAACATATGAGCAATGATTATATCAAAGGTGCATGTATGATTGGATATTTTCTTTAGAGAAAATGGAAATGATGATTTTGGGGGTACAGGGCAAATGGGAGAGCAGCTCGCAAGTTACGTTGTCAATTTGTGTTTTATTGATTAAAACTTTTAAAAAATTCATAACCTATTTATTATCGTATTTTGCTTTAACCTTCACTTATCTGTTTCTTTAATTATTCTGCTTCCTTTAAAACCAACTTGTAATCAGGGTGGACTTCCCCTTAAAGGTTATATATCGTTATAGGGTTAGGTATAGGGTTTGGTCCGGGGCCAGCTGAAGTTAGGAATTTGGTTAGTGTAAGGAAACACATCTGGAGCAAATGTCTCGAGAGCATTGTGTCGCACCATGGAGGATTGGGGGGGGGGGGTATAGTTGTATAGCATTAAAAAAAACAATAATTAAAAAATAAAAATAACAGCGGTTATGATGATTTCAATCTTGAAAGGGTGGTATTCCTGTCATGATCACTAAAAACACATAATGATATTGCTTTACACAATTATGTTAACATGGTTAATGTGAGTATTATTTCAGTCATGAATATTCAGAAAATGGTGTGGGTGTCGTACGGCATAGACGTATTAAATGTCTACTATGTGCGTTAAGTTATCATTGTGATAACAGAGTTCGTATCGCTAAAAAGATACTAATTATTCACTTTTGTAAAAATCTAAATCATTATCATTTACGTTATATAAACTGGGAAAATGGACTTAAAAATGAGAGTAACAAATAAAAGTAGACAAGAACATGACCGTTGAGTGTCCTCCCGAAGGTGGGGGAGAAGGATATTACACTCTAAATAGGAAGATATTTAATGAAAAAAAAAGCGATCCTTTGAAAGCGCACCGCACTGTGAACACGCAATTATCGGTGGCATCACGTTCTTTTTATGCTCGGTTATTTCACGTTTCATCATCAACCTTTCGTCTTGATGATGAATATATAAGAGTCGCAAAGGAAAACGTGCGAAAGTGCATATCCTTGTCGGCTTAGGCGCCGAAAGTCTCGGCTCAGACACAGCTCAAGGTGGACCCCGCAAGGCCGCTTTCCCCCCACGTGAAAACAAGAAAAACAGAGGCATGCACATTTCGCGCCGGCTTGTCATAGGAAAATGAAATATATTAGCGAGTATGAGGAAGAGAAGGAGTAAGAGAGAGAGAGATAGAGAGGGAGAGAAAGAGAGAATGGATCAGTCGTGTGACACCAGCCGATAAATTAGTCAGTTAAATGATTCTTTTCCCGCCTCGGTCGGTGTGAGATTATTTGAGTGAATTCTTGATTGATATTTGTTAACTATTGCCACTACAAGCATGAAATTGAACCGCATTTATCTGTAGGTGTGCGGTCATAGTCATGAGATGTGCATCTCAATGCTCTGCTTCCCGCGTTTGTAATACTTTCCATGGACTGGCTTCTTTTTCGTGTCGGCTTTCAGACACTCCAAATCTTACTGTACCATCGAAATATAGTGTTATGCTTGTTATAGTTTATAATATCTATACAGAACATGTTCACACCTAATCGGGATGGCGATTTTAATGAAACTATTCACCCCTGAGCTTTACCCGGGTGTAGAAACTCATTTCATATGGGAATGATATCTGCACTTTTCCAGTAGCACTCCTCTTTCGTCATCATTTCATCTAGATGCGTTTCTGTCTTTTAATTTGTTTTATGTACGATCAGCATTTGATTGGATTTGGCAAACTCATTGATATGGAAAATAACAAACATATGCTTCCATAAATAATTCAACTGAGGATGTGTTAGAACACCATACTCGCCTTAAAACCCGTCTGTGCTGTTAGGGAACAGTGACTATAAACCCGGTATCCGGAATCGTCATGATAGCGTTATGCATTCTTGGACAATGTGTACAACGCATAAAGATACATTACATTTATAGAGATTGTGCATCTTGTATACAAACAAACAAACAAACAGACAACATACAAACAAACAAACTAACAGACAACATACAAACAAACAAACAACCAGAACAAAAGAAAGAAAGAATAATAAAAAATTAAAAAAAACCCACATAGGCACTCTGCTATATTCTGTATCCTTTGATTTTTTTTTCTTCAAAAATTGAAATTGCAAAAATTAAGTGTCTAGTTTAAGTTTTAATCTCTGTTTATCTTATTTCGCAATTCTACTGTATCAAACATTCGGATATCAGATTAACATTTTTCACTTGCGTTTAACGCATCATCTCCACACATGGGAATACGTACGCGGTTGTCGAAGTTCCGGGGGGGGGGGGGTGGCAAGGAAGCGAAATGAAGATGAACGACCCCGGCCTTTCACACTTCCCCTCATTCGACTGCCTTGTTCTCTCGCATTTCATCCAAATAGTAAGGCCGAAGCCCCTATGTCACTAGTAGCCTATAGCTAAGAGGCTGGATACACGCTACGCCACTGGACGCGTGGGCACAATTCCACTGATGGGGAGGGGGGGGGGGGACTTTCGTCTCTTTTGAATACAGACTCTCCTGCGAGCAAGAATAATAATTGAGACTTTTCCTTTTTGCTGATAGCTGTTGGTAATTAATTTAGCCTATGCGTTATCCACCATTATTTTACAATGTAGTATAAACATTGTTCTGCTGGCTAGTTATATTTATTAAACAGAACTTTCTTTCATGCTCTCCTGCTTTCCTACTGATAAAACGAAGTTTCACTATTAGCAGCTTAAGGTACTATGTTGGGCTGCCCGATTGGTGCTTCAGGTTTTTAGGGACCCCCCCCCCCCCCATCTCAGCCACTCTTGAATTCATTACATTGGCTTCCTTATAAACAATGGATATTTTTTTTAAAATACTCTTGTTTGTCTATAAAATCCTTAATAATCAAGTTCCAAATTTTTTCGATACCTTTATGAATTTATATCAATCTACCAGGAGGTTGAGGTCATCCAGTGATCCTCTCAGTCTCTCATATTCAGTTACTCGTACCTTAGCGCGTAATAGGACATTTACCGTATCTGCTTCAAAATACTGTTATGATTTACCACTTACAATTAGACAGTCTTCATCAGTCAATGCCTTCAGAAAGGCCTTGAAACCACATCTCTTTAGCAGTTTGTATAGTTGTGACGTTGTTTTTCTTACTACATGCAGGGAAGTGTAAACATGTATATATGATTTATTGTAAGAGCTTTGAACCTTATGGGGAAAAACGCTGTATACGTAATGATAATAATAATAATAAATAATAACAGATAAAATGCAGGGTTTAAAAAAATCAGCTCCAAAGGTGACATGAAGCATATGGATGGTGGCTAAAGTATAGGGAATTTCCCTGTAATATAAGTATCGCGGTACGAATATTGACTACTCGTTAGTCTCATTATATAAACACATATAAATGCTTCACCAGTATTTCCTTTAAAAAATAAGTTAGGTGGTTTTTTTCTTACATTCATAGCCAAATGGATATGTTAAAAACATAAACTATTCCTATCAAGAATGGCGGAGTTGGTCTAACCCTTTCTAATGCACTGTTATAAAGCTGACTAATATATCTGCTACAATATTTCATTTTGAGGCCTTTCTATGCTCTATTAATTCGAGTCATAAATGCACTTTTCGGGATTCGCAAACGAACGGGTGACTTCTAGTCTAATTCAAACAGACAGTTGTTTTAACCCTCATTTTCAAATGCTGGTCAGGTACAAAAGTATACAATGAAAGGAAAGGGGGGGGGGGGGAACTTATTCAATTTATAGTGTACGATGATCTTTTCAAAATATTTCGAATTTGACCTTTTCGTCTTTGTTCCTGGAATGATTGACTCGACGTGGGATGGTAAATACTAGAATAGAACAATATGTGGAGACTGTTAAGGAAAACATTTGGCTTCATCTTAGATCAGACTATACGCCAAGAGACTTCTACTTTGACTGCGTCCATACGTATATTTATTTCATCTATCTAACGGTGTCTACAGCGATGTCTTTTTATCAACGGAATTCCATTTTGAAACAAAGCGATTATCTTTTCTATGAATTTTAACAAAGGGGTTGATAAAGGAGTTTTATTGTTCCATGTTCGGCTCACTATAAGCAGAAAGAGGCTAAACGGACGAAATTTCACTAAATGGTTTCAGATTTCTCTCTATAGAGAGACGGCGTGATTATACAGAAGGAGTAAAATTATGTTAGACAACGTATTTTTTCGTCTTTTATAAGGCAATGTTTCTAACTCTGCAATCTATTATTTAATTTAGTTCTCGATATATACAAATGAGTAGGCTTACACATTGTATAAAGATAATTCGATTATTTTGCAGGATTCATCTCTACTATGGTCGTCTCTTCGCTCTTCATACCCTTTCATATTTCACTAAAAAACGACGGCGTGGTTTAGACAGAGGGACAAAGTGTCTGTTTACCGGGTTTCTACATTTCTTTCGTCTTTTTATAAACTATGCAATTCTTTTCAGAAAAAAGTGAGTACCGTTTGCATAGAAATAACCGGTTTTGGAACAAAACGATTCTTCTCTCTAATCAGGCAGTTAGACGGTTTTTGAATTGCGAATTATTTCTGTCCATACGGGGTAAGAAAAACTTCTGTATGGACAAGGTCCTTGATGATCGACTCAAGGAAGTCAAAGACGCTCTTTTAAATAGTTGAATATAGCTGCTCAGAGATGCATCAATATTACGCCCATTCAACCACAACGTGTTGTACAAAAGGATAATTCAATCATTCTCAAAATAAAGGTGTCAGTCCAGTTAGAGCATCAAAAAACGCTGAGGGAAAATAGTGCTACTTCATGAAAAGAAACAGTTTGTATAATTACAATCGTTGTGGCAGCATTGTTTCTTCAGGTCAGATGAAACTGTCCAAAATATCTAAGTAGAAGAATGATTG
Source organism: Heliocidaris tuberculata (assembly GCA_025618425.1). NCBI lineage: Eukaryota > Metazoa > Echinodermata > Echinoidea > Camarodonta > Echinometridae > Heliocidaris > Heliocidaris tuberculata. The sequence goes on along the minus strand of CM046832.1, from coordinate 62,171,199 downwards.
ATCAGATTAATCTCACATATTCTGCACTCTTTGCCTGTATTTAAATTTTGAATTTGAAATACCAAAGTTCACGCGTAAATGGAGCAGGGCATATTGGTTTGAGTCACGGAATTATAAACAAAAATAAAAGTGTGAAAGAGCAGGTCTGGGGAGCCTGATTACCTAGTATCCTATCTGAAAGGGTTAGTATTTATATTCTTATAGGAAAAGTTTCCCATGCAGTGTGTTGTCATCTGATTAGACGTGGTATCTCAAATAGATGGTAAATTCAACTTCGTGTCATTATTCAAAGGCTTGTATGTCGATGTCTTTTAAACTTAAACCACAACTGAGCATTATCTGTCTGAGTTACTTTTGAAAGCATCCCCTTTGAAAAAATAAGACAAAATTTAGAGGTTTTCGTTGCATTTTGTAAAGAATTATCATATCATTAGAGTCAGAAGGGCGTTGACCCATTTTACATACTCTTGACGCCCTTCTGGCTCTCGGCAGATGTTGAACATTTGTCCTTCATATAGTTCATACGTAAAGTTACACCCTCCGATTGGAATTAAAACCAGCAGGTTCCCGAATTCGTACAAATGCATTTATACATCCGTAAAAAAAAAAAAAAAAATACCAATGCGATATCTTGAAAGCACCATTATTCATCTGCTATGAACTGGCTTATGGACGCAATATGTATGTAATTCTGTTACTGCTTTGTGTGTGCCAAATGACCTTAGAAATATTAGAACTGTTGAATGTTCAAGAAGTCATTCACATTCCACCGAAATCGTACGAATAAATCCAAACTTTCCTCCCATTTTCCCCTTTCAAAAATGGCGGCAGGCAAAGAAAAGCATTTAGCGACCTGAGCACCAGCGCGTAGTTCCCCACAGGGCATTTGACAACTTTTCTCTGTCTTCAGTCCATACACCCATCTATCACCCGACCCGTCTGCCTCGCCTGGCCCGACAGTGTCGGCGTCTTCCCTTATACCCTTCTGATCAAATTCATGTAAGGGGAGAAGGAGGAGATGGAGATGGGGGAAAATACCGGGGAAAGCAATTGGAAATTGGAGGCAAAAGAAAACGAGTTATATCAGCGAGCCCTTAGGAGAAAGAGAGATATACCTTGAAGAAAGAGAAAGAGAGCCTATATAATTATGAAGAGAGAGAGAGAGAGAGAGAGAGAGAGGAGGGGGGGGTGGAAAACAGAAAATAGAAGAGAAATAGAGACTAAAACAAACGACAAATAGAGAGTGGAAAGACAGAGGAAGACACAAGAAGATGGAGAGATGGAGAGAACAGTCAGGAGACAGAGGAAGCTAGAGGAAAGCTTCAGATGTTGATTGAAAGATGGATTGTTGTGGGGGTTATTTTGCACTGCAGTGCGGCAAACAGTGAGACCGCGGCGGATTCCATGGTTTTGGTGGCTTTAATGGAAGGAAGGTGACGCCAAAGAGGAACACCATCACATAGTGATGGATAAACGATTCTTAAAGGTACTATTTAACGATTCTTACAGGTAATATTTAGCAAGTGAAAGGGGTTTTGTATGGACCTGTTAGAACTATCAGAAAGATGGAAAGTCTAGAGCTAAAGCGCAAGAACATTTCAAGAAAGAGAGTGATAATCTTTAAATGCAAAATTCCAGGCATACAGTATGGATCCACCAGAAAGTAAAATGAATTTCTCAGATCATACGCCAGCTTAAATTCTAAAGAAACGCATTCACTACCATCTTGAAGAATCCCAAATCTGGAGTTTTTGTGACAACTTAAGCTGGGGCCGAGTTTCATAGCCAGTTTGTCCTGGGTACGTACGAATCGAGTTCAGTTCATTTCATCTCAATAGTTTGCAACAGTTTACGGGGAGCACAATATTATTATTTATATCCGTCATGAAAAGAATCTGCGAAATTGATTGGTCCAATGCGCGTCATGTGACAAAAAGCAATTCCCACTAGCCTCATGTAAATGAGCAAATTGTTATGGAGGGTAATATCTGACGTCACGATCCGTGAATAGTACTACTATTCACGGATACTATTTACGGCGTATGATATCACCCACGAGAAGTGCGTACTACATTGTGACGACATTCATTTTGCGCGTATCTATTGTTTTTGGCACCGGCACATTACGCGTTTGATATCCGCGCAAATTCATCCCTTATTCAAAACTGTTTGTGTACGTAAGTGTGCTGTCTACCATAGGCCTACGGTGCAGATGATCATACATAGATGAGTAGATTTTGGCTTTAATTCAAAGATGACGGATATAAACGAAATATATACTGCCTACATTCGAGTCCCTGGTTAACATGGTTAAAATATGGTATCCTCGGTGACGTGAAGACGACCATTTTCCTTTGGGGCTGTGTCCCTAATGAATATAGTCTTGGTTCACGTCACCTCGTGGACCATTTTCCAACCAGACCCTCTCATGACAGTATAGTAGATCCGGTCGTTCTTACAATGTGCATCATGCGGTAGGATACTAACCACCTTGACCGATGAACGAAGGAAGAAAAGGCGGTAAAATTCATAATCAAAGTGATGCGACATTCCTCCTGCGACTAACATGACTTTTTCATGTTTAATGAACAATACCAAACTGTTTAAAGCATGCATTTGAAAGGGTTTAAAGACTTCTCAGGGCGTCGGATAAATGGACATAGAAAAAAAAAAATGTAAGACAAAGTGAAATTTCCAAAATATGATTTTCCAACCATATCAGAACAGTTGTATACACGATGTAACCACTCAAGTAGACGTTTCTGTAATTTTGATGTTTTTATTCATATGACATGTTAAATTAAATTCAGTAATTAATGATATTTTAATTTCTTTCAGAATCCATTCGTAGTCGGTAAAGTGTACAGTGGCCTTAAAGAAGTAATGGGCTACTATCCTCTTTCTGTAGGTCGGTGGGTCGACTGGTGGACAGTTTATACATTTACACATTCGATGACAAGAGGTGAGTTTCACCATTCGACAAACGTCGCTTTCAGTTAACCCAAAGTGATAATAAGATCAGCGCCTGGCTAAAAGATAATCTCAACATGAAATGATTTACAATGCGTTTTAATGAAACCAATGTTGCCACACTTAACAAATAAATCGTTCATCAATTTAGACTTCTTGTATCATCAGTAACCCGTGTAAAACGATTATTTTAAAGACTGGATCATTTGCTTCATCATGACACTTTAAAACAGGCATAGGATGTCATCGTAAGAGCCATAAAAATGCTTTAATTATGACAGAATGATCGGACTTAAAGAAAAACGTTAACGAGAAACGAGCGTCCCTCGAGATCTTTAATATGTGATTCCCATGGTCAAAGACATTGTTGCCTCATCTTACCAAAGCAACCCCCTCTTCTAATCTTCCCCGGGCTAGAATTAATTGTATTTATCAACTGTCATTTAATGGAAAATTGCCACTTGAAAACAGATACATGACTCCTCAAGAAAACAAACCTTGAACGAGGATGTATTTTACCCGTCGCCGGAGCCCTCAAATATCCGAAGGGCTGTGCTTGGATATCCTAAGTCAATGCATCAAGATCGTCCATTGCTGATTGCCAATTTGCCAAGAAATCTCATGTTTCTTTTACTTCTGTTTTGGAAACATGGTAGATCGGGCCCACATTTTGTGTGTACCTGTTCTGGGGTTTGTTTAAATTTGTAAATTTTATCTGTGAAAAGTTTGGTCTTTTACTTGAAGCTTGAATGTTAAGTTCAAGGTCGTCTGAAAACAAACCTTCGAACAAAGCCAGCTTCGAGAGTATCTTCTTAAAACAAAACAAGGGCTTGACAAGAAGATGGAAAAAAAAAAAAACTAGGTTCACAAGAAGGAGTTCAAGATAAATGTGAGGGTCATACTAAGACAAAGGTCAGCAGAAGTCAAAGTCAAGCGAGCACAGTATTGATAAATCAATAAAACGATTGGTCAAATTTCTTTAGTTCTCATTGATAAATAGCAAAATACTATAACATACCACACAACATCATACCGTACTATACCACAAAAACACCATACTATAACACACCATACCATACCATGACATAACGTACCATACCATACCATACTTTACAATATCATACCATAACATACCATACAATATACCATACCATATCATACTGTAATACACCAAAACATAATACACAATAAAGACACCATACAATAACACACAACACAATACCATATACTCAACAATAGTAATATACCCTGACACTCTATACCATAATTTATCATACCATACCATACCATTCAATAGCACATTCCACTGTCGAGAAATCTACCCTAGCTACCCTACCTCACTCTACCATACCATATTAAACATAACCACACCGTAACCATGATACTCGTGTTCACTATTCTCACCATACACAACCTAATAACACAATATCATACCATACCATAACCATACAATACAGTTATCATAACATATACCGTCCCACACCACTACTAATCCACACCATAAAATAACGTGATATACCATATTATCGTACCATAATGCATCATTACAAGAAATACCTCATCACAACCTCGCACACCATATCATATACCCAATTAAGCCACTTAAAAGCTATAATTATGTGCTAAAATTAGATGTTCAAGATGTTGGCTTACATACATAACATACCTGACATATGAATGAGAAGAGAGGGAGAGAGGAAAACTCAACGGTCATGATTTTAAATGATTGATATTTTATGTAGATATTATTATAGGCCATAATACCATGATTACGCCATGCTACAATGGATACAATTTAATCTACCCCCTATTCTTGTCCTTCACTGCATAAGCATTGAATTTGGGAACCAAGAAGGAACCAGATTTTGGTCTGCTAACGGAGGTTCCAACTCGGGTGAGGGGTTAGTCACTAGGCCACAAATAAAATCAATAAATTCCAAATTAATTATAAGGAAAATTAATAAACAAAAGCGCTGTGACACAAGATGAAATAAGGTGTCAAATAATATTCACTTACAGAACACTAAGAAATAATGAATAAAATAATCACTAAAACAATTTCACAAAATATTGTCAATAAACTCTTAAACTATATCATTGTACATGTATTAAAAAAGGCCATATTTCAAATTAGTCAATACTTAGCATAACTTAATTACCAATAGTAACATTGGTGGGACATTTAGGATAGGAAGACGTTAGTAAAGTGGAGGTGGGATTGTTAGTCCTGTACTGATGCACACTTGTATCATGTGTACTGATGCACACTTTCAGCTGTTACAGACGACGGGGACGACGAGATGGCAGCGGGGAGGACGATGGCGTTGGATGCAGGAAATGCTGGAACATGATGTCGATGGGAAGTCGAAGAAATTACATCAATAGCCACGAGCGTAAAGGGGAACCTATAAAGGAACGACAGGAACATTGTTTATCAACTGGAACAAAAGTCAGAAACACTGGAGCGAACTTTACAAATGGGTCAAAGGTACCCAAGTGCCAATGACTTTTGGAGAAAGATGGCTTGGATTAATAGATGACGACTTCGTTTAAAATTATTCGGCAACACTGCTGCAATGTTCAAACCTGAAACGATTTCCAAGTTCCAAACTTGTCAAACTGCGTCTCCACAAATTAGTAGTTAGTGGTAGGGACGGGGAGGAGGAAGCTGGGAGGATAGATGGAGAAGGGGGGAGGGGGACCAAAGTCGGGAAAACCAAGTGGTAAAAACATACACGGGATCTTCTTTTATATTTAATTAAACATTAATTTTAGTATCATTTCAATGGTCAATACTCTAAAGGGGCTGGGCTTTCATTAACAAGTATACCTTTAACAAGGAGGTACTAGACAAGCTAGTACCTCCTTGCTTCTTTATGGTCAAGAGTCACCAGTCGCTGCTAAGGGTAATGGCATCTTCCAAACAAACATGATCAAAAAACAAAGGAACACCAAAGACCTATTATATCACAGATAAATAGAAAAATCCCTATTTCAGCCTTTGTTACAGGAACTATATAGACCTGTGAGAAAAGCAGGCTATCACATACCCTCTCTTCTTACTAAGCATAATAGTAGGCTATAAAGGCCTAATCTATGGTGGCATGAACATGATGTAGGAGGATCAGAGATATGAATGGAATAAGAGACATTAACGTTTGGGCAATGGTGAGAAAGCACTAACATAATATACTAGGACATATTATAAATCTGCGCACACAAAAAGTGATGAAGAAAGAGGCATATAAGGGGAGAAAGGTAGGAAGACAGAGAGAGAGGGAGAGGGAGGGAGAGAGAGAGAGGGGGGGGGAGAGAGAGGGAAAGAGAGAGGAAGGGAGAGAGAGAGAGAGAGAGAGAGAGAGAGAGAGAGAATAGACAATGGGAAGGTAAAATGTAGATTGAAAAATGAAGTCTGAGGAATCTAAAATAATATTAACAATACAGGGCACATTTTCAGGCCTACAACATCAATAAAATAACATTTGATAAGACATTCGCTCACTATGTATGTATGTATGAATGACATGATATGAGACCTAATACAATATTACGTGATTTATAGTAAATTTTGTAGTGTTGTGATACAACATTATCTGATCTATGATCAGTATACTCTAATATAAAATAATGTATTATGAAAGATATACATGTAAAATGATATAAATATTGTGTAAATTATGGTACAGTATACGATTACATAAAATGAAGAAAAAAAATGTGATGTGAATTATGTCATAGGAATTATGATGGTATTTATGATATAATGATATGATATGATATCATAGTCATAATCATACGTTTTGATATGATATGATATGACATGATATGATTTTATATTGAAGAAAAAATAATGATTGAAAAAATGGATTAAAGACTAGCAATCGTGGATAACCAATGAACAAAATATAACTGGAGGGAGTCGGAATAAATGAGATAGTTAAAAGAAGATAGGAAGAAAAGTGGAATGCAAGCAAAATAAGTGTAAGGAAAACATATGATTGAAAGATTGAGAGAATGAATGAATGACTGAAAAAAATAAAGTTCTGAGAGCTTGCATGGAGATCAGAGAGATCAAGGAAGGTGACAAAAAAGATAAATAAAAAGTGAGAGAGAGAGAGAGAGAGAGAGAGAGAGAGAGAGAGAGAGAGAGAGAGAGAGAGAGAGAGAGAGAGAGAGAGAGAGAGAGAGAGAGAGAGAGAGAGAGAGAGAGAGAGAGACGGTGGATAAGGGGGTGGAGACACCACAGGGGTGGGATGGTACCAGCCGGCTCCCTGTAACTCGACCATACCCGGGGGAATGCGACATCCCGGCAACCCCTCCACCACTTAACACCCAAATTTGCATGCAACCTACAAGACCATTGATCAAAACGCTCTCGTTATCAATCACTTTTCAACAACTTCGTTCACACCTTTTGCAAACTGAACAGATTTTCTTCTTGTCCTCGAGAAGCTGATCTAGCAGGGGAAGACAGGAGAGGAAAGAAAAGAAAGATAACGCCAAGGATTGGATGGTGAAAATGAGAGAAAAAGGGATGGAATTTCAGATTTTTAACGAGTTTTGAAAATTGCTGTTCTTCAGTCCGGGACTATCTGTCGCCGCTATGTCGATCGGCCTCCACTATGCGCATCAAACGTTCGACATTTATAATAGCTTCACCAAAACAAGAACGCAATCTTCAGGGTTGCCTTCGTAATGGCAAAAACTTAAAGATTTTGAAAGAATTGTTTCAGTATCAAAGATTTCTATTCTTGTATAGCGATAAGACGTACTATCTAAAACGGTCATAATGTCTACTCAACATGCATGAGGTGAGGATTGGAGTGCTAGATTAATGATTCAGGTTTCAATCTCATTAAGGTCATTCAAAACATTCTCGTATGTCATTTGAATGTTATACCAGAAATACAACAATGCTGCATGGTTATGAAGGAGAAGAAGAAAACAAGACAAAAAAAATAAACAAAAAACAAAAACAAAAAACAAAACAATACCAAAAAAAAAAAAAAAAAAGCATGCTGTGCTTCCGCCGCGTAATGGCGTTCTATCAGATATTTTCAACAATACTGCCAAAAAGAAAATCACGAAAAGCACTATAATTTCACAAATATTTGAAAAATGCAACATATTTGTAAACAAATAGGATATTTAACATTGATCAACTTTGTGAAAAATTGTAAAATCAGCTCAAATGCCAGTGAATTGTGTGCAGTCCTCTAACTACATATATAATTAAGGATATGTGAAAGTATGAGAGAAAATGGAACCCGTTTACTATCCTAAAAAAGAGAAAATCGCGATCAATCGCCAGCCCAAGTCGCTCAGCTTCTCCGCTGCGCTGCAGTCACAAAAACCAAGCACCAGCGCTTGGCGATTTCAGAGCGGGTTTCCAGCCCGTACGGTATTCTGTGATAGAGCGAGGTATGCCAACCGTAAGAGTTCTTTAGGGTTCGGTGGTACTCTATCCCGACATCACTGTTCAATCGTAAATATCTTGATATAGAAACGACCGATCAGCTTATAAAACTCAGGCGATTCCTGTCTAAGCTAAAGGTTTGCAATTATGATTACAGCATTACCTGGAACAGTGATTTTTTTTTTTCAATCCTGGGCAAAGTTAATCAATGCCTTTAATGTACTAGATCTAAAATTGTGCAATTTTGTGGCACTTTCTATTGACTAGGATCTTTCATTTTCATATAAGTATGCCGATTATCTTTAATAGTTTTCTCACACCCCTCGATGTATATAACAAATGTATTCATCTTTAATACAGGTCAAGTCTAAGAAGGTCAGGGCAGAATTAAGAGGAAGATTTTAATGTAAGTAATTCTTAGGCAATATAATATTAAGCAGATAAAAGAGGAGGGAGAGGGGTGAGAGAGAAGAGAAAGAAGAGAGAGAGAGAGAGAAAGAGAAAGAAAGAGAGAGAGAGAGAGAGAGAGAGAGAGAGAGAGAGAGAGAGAGAGTGGTAGAGAGGCGAAGGCCAAAGCAAAAGTGATATCAAGGATTAAGTATCCGACATATCATCAGTCAACGCTATAAAATAGTTGATTGGCTCTTATCTGTTTTCAAAGCGTATAGCATAATCCAAGTCTTATGGTAGTATCTGGCGTTTATCAAGTGTGAAGTGTTCCAACGTCCCACTCTTTTTGAAAAGCAAAAGCTAAAAATCATCTCATTATACAAATTTCTCCAAATCCAGCCTATATGCAAAAAGGGCAAGTTCATCTCCACATCTTATTAGAAGAAGGTAGGGTTTGAGAACGAGGGGAAGCTTAGGTGAAAGTTTGGTGCAAGGGCTTGCTGTTAATACCGTTATAATGAAGTCCATCTATCAGTCGACAGGGAGATAGCATCAATCATTGTTAACACGCCGGGATGTGTTATTCACGGATTTACGCTTTTGGATAGAGGACGAGGAACACAACTCTAGCATCTTTTTAAACCCTCTTCATATTTCCTCCTTTCTCTCTCTCTCACTCTCCCTCTCTCTCCATCTCCCTCGTTCCACCTCTCTCTATACACCTCTCGCCATCTCTTCTCTATCCGCATCAAGGGTATGTTAACTAATATAAGTATGTGGCAAGAAACACGGTATTCACACAGCCTGTATCTTTTCAGAAAATCCGCCATTTGGGCGTAACACAAATATGTCGCAACATTTATTGGTAAAGGGGAATCACACTGCCTTAAAATGTTTTTGAAAATTTACCCTTAACGGTATAAAGGAACCCCCCTTTTGAAATGGATTGTTCACTCTTCTATCTGTTAGACTTAAACAATAATATCTTTTTTTACTTAGAGGCCGCCATCGACATCAAGTAACTCGCTCATGATGACGGTCTCCTGCGTTCATAAATCCTTTTAATTGCAAAATGTTAATTTCCCATATTGTAGACATATTTTCTTTGTATTTAAGAAGTAAATTGTTAATGTCTGACAATGTGTTTATATACTTTTTCTGTAATATTATTATATTTTGTATCATGCTATTGAACGCAGAAATAAAATCAATCAAACAAAAATACATACACATCGTGTATGATGGTACTTCATTTCCCCCAAATATGAATGGCATTATTATGTGTAAAAATGAAATATGTTTGTTTCGTGTTTAGTTTCTCTCATAATTGTCCCCGCCGAACGAAGTTCGCGAGGGGACTATGAAACGGGCTCCGTTCGTGTGCGCGCGCGCGTGTGTGTGTGTGTGTCCGTCCGTCCGTCTGTCCGTGTGTGCTCAAATGTTAGAAAATGCTACTTCTCCGTCATTTCTTGGCCGATTTTGATTCCGATTGTTTTATCTGATAGGGCTGGGTGGGGGCTTCCAAACTTCTACACAGAATTTTGAAATTCATTAATTATGCAAATTTATGCAAATTTATTCAAAAGTGACGAAAAATGCTACTTCTCCTCTATTTCACATCGGATTTTGATTCCGATTGTTTTATCTGATAGGGCTGGGTGGGGGCTTCCAAACTTCTACACAGAATTTTGAAATTCATTAATTATGCAAATTTATGCAAGTTTATTTAAAATTGACGAAAAATGCTACTTCTCCTCTATTTCACATCGGATTTTGATTCCGATTGTTTAATCTGATAGGGCTGGGTGGGGGCTTCCAAACTTCTACACAGAATTTTGAAATCAATTAATTATGCAAATTTATGCAAATTTATTCAAAATGGCTGAAGGTTCATAATGTTTTCATGTTTTATATTTCAGTTGTATACATGCATTGTTGGTATTCTCTTCTTTTGCATGCAATAACATTATTTTATTCACTAAAGTTTTTCACTGAAGTTTTAAGGTTCAGGCTAGTTAATTTCCACAGATCTGCACTTCCGGCGGGGACATTTATTACGCATTGCGTAATTTACTCATTCACTTGTTATGTTTATATTTCCCGTTTTATCCTAATCAGTGAGTGCCTCTTTAGATATCAAATTACTCACAGGGGACTCAAGGTAAAAATATATACAGAATATACAAAAAATGAAAATAATATACAGCAGAAATTAAATATATTATACTGGAGCATATGGAAAGGATGTAATGAAACATGATGAGTTTTTGCATCTTCATGAAATGAATAAGGTAACTTGTTTTGTAATCAGAGGCCCTCATTCATCAATACATTAAAAAAAAAATCATCAAAAAAAAAAAAAAAACAAAAAAAATCCGGATATTGTGAAATGTTCATTTTGCAGGAATTTTCCGAACTATTCACGGTTTTATATCTTTACAAGTTTGCCTACAAATTATCTATACATGTATTACTGATATTCTGAAAAGTCCTTTGATTTCGTTGAAAGATTACATTGAAATACCGTTTGTTAACATAGTGATAACCAATACATTCATTGTCTCCAAGAAACTGATATGCATTACATGTATATGGTTTGTTATCATTTATATACTGTGAGCAAACTTATGTTACTCTTTGCCACCTACATTGACAGATTTATTAATAAACATTCTGATATGACACAACCTTGATAATAAAATCAAACATCCATATCTTATAGAGTGTCGAAGCTCAATTTTTGAAATGTCATTTGATATATATCACATGTATATAATCATGGCTTGTTATCATTTATATACTATGAGCAAACTGACAATACTCCTTGACACTGAAATTGACAGAATTATCAATGAACATTCCGATATGACAGATATGAAACGACTTTAATATTGAAATCTAACATTCATATCTTAGAATGTCGAAGCTTAAGTTTTTTGAGATGAAACAGACTTATCTTTAGGTAAACCACTATGAAGCTATTTGTCTGAATATATATATATATATACACCTTAGCTGATGTTATATCAACATTTGTGTTTGCCGAAAAAAACAATGAAAACCATCTTTCTAAAGATAACTTGAACTGTTCAGCATCAATTTGATTGGTCATTGGCACGGATGAATGTATTTGATTCGACTCTTTAAAACCTATCATTATACTTATATTTTAAATTCATTAAATGACGCATAGGCCAGTCCAAGGTCATTCTATGTCCAATACGGTAATCGGTATCATGGAAGTGAGAGCATTATAAACATTAAAACTACTATTTTCCCCAATGTTTGGAATGATCTAAGCTAAAGAAGGGCGTTCAACTTATTGCAATCAACATGATCTTATAGTTATTCTTAAATCTTTTGATGTGGTCGGTAACGTATGCTACAAAATAGCCCACATATTTTTAAAAGTTTTTGTTTTCTTCTAAAAGTCCTATTATGTCAACCATTCTTGACATGACACTCACTGTTTCCAACTTCGGTTTCTGTGGAGTTTGCAAATTTAGACAAAGCCCTCCACATTCACCACAGAGTTATCCAAACACTCCAACAGTTGATATAAATAATATTTTCGGAGGGAATTTTGTTGATGAGGCCCTTGATTAGTTACCGTCTGTGCCTGGTCAAATAAACATGGCGTCACTACCGATCAACATCTTCAATCATCGTTTCCAATAGCCCTCCCCAATCCCCCTCCCCCAATCCGATGATTAAATGCATTCGTGATCATAATCTAACCCTATGAAATAATATTAAACGTATCCATCATGTTTCTCAATTTAGAATATATACTCAAGCAGAGAGTAGAGTAATTATTTTGTACAGAACAATTTGGGAATTATTAGCTGCGATGAATGCACATGCGATTACAAGCGTTCGTCCTGTAACCGAATTGGCAACAACTGTGGTAAGTTTTAACATTTAAATGTACTATTCTTTTCAACGTTGGTGTTAATCTGTACGCGCTTTCGTATTAGAGAATAATGATATAAACTTGAATAGTTCATTTTGATTTCGTATCACTTTATTGTCATGACTTTATTGACTTATTGTCACGTATGACTTTGGAAATTATATAGGCTGTGAAGAAGTATTCATGTAGATAATAAATTAAAAGCGGTTTGACAGTTGTCTTCATGACATGCGAGAAAGAGTCTGGGTTAGAGGTTTTATATTTCATAGTATTCAAATTTAGATATTAGAACATCTTTTAATACGAATCCTATTTAATTGTTATTATTGAAATCTTTGAACAAAATCAAGCATGCATTATAATGCATAAACATCTATGTTTTATTAGTCAATTCTCATAATAACTCGAGGGGATATGATTCTCTGAGAAAACTCTGTGTGTGATATATCTTGATCCATATTATGCTATCATGATTAATATGCTGAGTCTTCATAGATTAAAATATTTCATATTTTAGAGATGAATTAAAAAAAGAATATAAAAACAGAATATAATACATGTACCCATGCTAATTCATAATGATGATTTTGTACTCCTGTATAGGCTCCTTCTTGTAAAGAGCTGGGATTGATCAGAAGCAATAGCAAAATCTGTCAATTTCTTTTCTTTATTGCGCTTGAACTTTACCATAGTCATTGTTTTTACTTTAATTGCATTATTTTGCATCTGCTGGAATAATTCATATTGATGAAATCAGTATGAGTTCAAATATATCTGAAGCTGTTAGAGCATCACTAGCTATTTAACTTCTGGGCCCTGTTTCCTTACAAAAAACTTGATGTTTACTTAAATCAATGAATTGGATTGGCTGTGGGCAATTTGTTACAGAATTGTGGCAGCTGTTTTATGAAACAGGTTCCTAATTTTCTTCATCACAAATCCTTTCTACAAAATGTGGATGAAACGCTCTTTTAATAATGTTAACAGTGACCTGAAACATATCTGTAAAACAAAAAATGGAAATATTTTTCGTTTGACTTTGAGAATGGATCGCCTGAATAGCACACGTACTCTTTCTTGACCGTCAAAATGTAATTAATTGCATTTACTTTTTTTTATATAAAAAAAGGGGGAATTTATTGACTTTTGGTTATCGCCAAACAAGTCGTTTTGTTTGACTGTTTGACGTTTTGGAATATATTTGTAGAATATATTCCAAGGCACGAGACGCCGAAAAAACAGGTGATTAAACAATGGCGGATCAAAGGGACCGAACAATAGCAGTTGTGGAAATAATCCATGGATTGATGAATGATGTTGAATAAGAATTGTCTACGTTATTTCAAGTTACAAAAGGTACGGCAAGGTTAGGACAATACCGCTGTTTGCGGATCCACTCAAGGTATGGTCTTTGCGATGTGGTTCAAGGACACACAGAGAACAAAAAGGGCCGAAAATATTTATTTTGCAATTTCAATGTGGATGACTTTTCAAAGGGAAATGGAAAATTATAAGATTATACCTCATCGGAAACTGACAGAGAACCCATACGTCATTGTGCGATTGTTGGTATTGAGATTTAGTGTTGTTTTAACGGTTAGCTATGGAAATAATATTCTTATCGCCAGTGCGATTAGTCGTAAGGCAGATCGATTTCCAATCCCGGGTGAAATTTAGTTTTGAGCCCCAAATATTGTTTTCGAATGTATCACTGTATGCATTCTACATTATATCTTATATGGTAGATTTTTATGGGGCGGAGCGGATTTGTAGTGAGGGGAAGGGGGGGGGGGGTGTGGTGCGGTATTGGCCCCTCTGACTCCCTTTCCACTGCCAGTTATTGGGTTATGCAGGAGAACCTACCAAAAGGACTTGGATCAAAAAAGAGGGGTTGGAAGTGGGAGCCATTGGCCCCTGCACCCTCGTACCCAAGAGCTATTTCACTTTAGAAAAACTTTAAGATTTATTTCAGTATAAAACAATATAATACATTATAAGACAATAATGATAATTATATGGAAACCTGTATTGCGCCATCTATCTAGTTTACACCGGCTTTAGCCGAACTAAGCTGATCAGGCGTTCAGAAATTTCTTCAGTCCAATGTTCATTTTATTTCACCTGGGTTGAGATTGGCAAATGTAGATGGATGTCTTGCCATGGTCCGTCTATATTACCGTAATTACCGCTGCAGGGATGCGAACCCGTACCGAATAGTGTTGTAAAGATGACCCTTATCGATACGATTCGAATGTACGTATTGTATCATGAGCCTCAAGTACGTTTAAGTATATACGAACGAATAAGCAAGTTTTATATAATCCACTGTGAAGGTTAATTTGGAGATGTATGTAGTTGTAGAATTATGTCGTCACGAGAGAGAACACAAGTGTTATCGCTTCTTCTTACAAACATTTATCAAGCTAAGAATTAGAAATGAAATGAAAAACATAATCTTTCATTTATTTTCTACGGATATATTATAGTAAGTTTTGTTTAAAAAAACCCAGGGCATATTCATCTCAGTGTTTTGAGCACTTATATAACATCATGTTAAGATCATTCATATCAATGGCAAATCATAACATGACGAAAATATATAAAACACCGGAAATGAAACTTGTGAAACGATAAGCGAAACAAAGTGGAAGCATCGAAAAAATACAGTAAGAGCTTTGATATTTATAATATTTGCCTTTTATCATACATACCTGTAGAACTATTTACAATTTTTTTTTCTCCAAATATAACACACCCACACGCGCGAGCACGCACATACCCTCACCAACGCACACAAAAAACAACAACAAAGAGACAGCTATAACAATATAGTATGAGATCCTTATTATTTTGTGTGTGTGTGTGTTAAATCATTTTCTTGATCAGCAAATAATGTACATTTTTGGGTTATAGAATCATGAGGTTCTAATAGTATAGCAATAATAAACTGAAGCCTCCTTATACAACATTTTGTCTTAAACATAATCAATACATCTATAGTCTACAGAAATGATATAAAATCTTTTCTCATAAATATAACCGTACATATTGTTTATTTTGTGCGACTGGCTGGTTTACCTCCCTCCATGTCTCGACGTGACCCTTGTACTTTCATGTGTCCTTTATGGTCTCAAATGAATCACCAAATGAGACTTCATTAAAGCTGACACTCGGCCTATCATCGTCAATGAATATTCATCGTCCCTGTAATGGGTGGCCCATCATTGCACCTTCGCTCCCTGGTTAGTAACTAAACCAACCAAGAGTGCAAGAAATTTACCCAAAATTATCCGCGGGAAAAGGGACCTATTACGGCTAATCGTTAAGAAACGGTCATTTTTTTTTAGGGGAGTAAGAGGGGAAGTTTTATTGATTCTAACAAAATTAAATAAAGTGTACATGAACTTTTGTTGATATTTTTGAATTTGATAAGTTATGGTGATTTTGGAGAATAAGAGGCGTTTTAAGCAGGAGTGCAATGGCATGGGGGAAGTATTTTCACAACATGCGGATCTCGATTATTTTGTATGATTTAAAGTCTTATCGAGCCCTATACGCGTTAACTAATGGGTGGGTAGGGCATCCATTCGCCACAATGCCACCGTAGAATGAAATAGAACGTCTGGATTGTGTGAAAAAGAGCAAGGTTCCATGAAAATGACAACCATTTTGCATTTTCTTTCTCTCCCAATCAAATACTAAAGTGGGATGCTCCTTTGAGCAGGTGCCGCTATTTCCCGCCAAGGCTTGTATCTAGGCGACCGCGGTAGCTGGCAAGCACGTCTGACCAAAGCAAGCAACTCGGTACGGTTTCCTTGATACGACCCATTTACAAGACTTCTCTCTTTATTTTATAGAATAATGCCCTCCTTCTTGCTTGACCTGTTGAGTTATATATCTGGACATCGGCATTTCATCCATCACAGATGACCGCTTCTTTAAGGTAGGTTGATCGATACGTTATCATCTCTAAGCATTCATAAGAATCGAGTTTTGTCACTTGCACTGCATGTAGACTGTTCATCTAGCACTTTGTATAATCTGCGGATTGATTGTACGATTTGTAGAATATTATTGTATGTTATTGGTCTATTTAGGTGGTGAACGTTAGAGGAATGACCTTTTATACCCATACTATAACCCCCTCTCTTTCTCTCGATCAAGATCTCTGCTTTCTTTTTATTCCCTCCTTATTGTTTTTTCGCTTCATTTTATTTTTCTTGTTTTGTTATTGTTTGTTTGTTTTTATTCTTTACCTCTGTTGCAAATCAACTTATATACTAGCAATTATATATCACATACCCTACTGACTTATCACGATGGAAAATTGAATGTAACGTCATATACCAAGCAAATGAATCTGTTTGGTTATCTCTATTTGAGCTTTTTGACCTTCTTGGGTCAATTTGTCCAATTTTGGTCCTTACGATTGGTCAGGATTTCCATCGGTTAATTCTTCTTAGACCTCACCCCGATGGACCAGTCTTCGATCAATGATCACCTATCTTATCAATCAAGCAACCACAAGATAACTCATCAATACGTCTTCTGCAGCCTGCGCAGTTGTTTTACAAGAAAGCCGCAGCATCGGTCTTTTTTCCGAAGAGAAGTCGATACGAGAGAAAAGTGGAGAGGAGGACACGGGGATTCAGATGGTTGAAGAGAGAGTGAGAAAGAGAGATGAGAAAAGAAATTGAATTGAATTTATTTACTGTTATGCACAACTGAACAGGCATAAAAATCGTTTTATGGTCTCACATTTGTATAAAGCATATATATTAATACATCAACATATCATGAAGAAAGAGAGAGATAGAGAGAGAAAGAAAGAGAGAGGGAGAGAGAGAGAGAAGGGGCGGGGGGGGGGGGGGGGGGGGGGGGTTGGGCGCATGGGAAGATTCAATTACAAAATAAAAAATAAAAAATTTGAGCTCAATAATTTTCCCCAAAGTCCAAGAATACCTTTGTCGTCGTAAATTCATACTCTCTAAATAAATAGTGTATTTTCACCTTATTTTCACTCCGGTAGTACCGTCAGCCATCAATTGTCTAGGAGTAAATATCGAGTGAATATCGAACAGAATGTATCTTCACTATATTTTCACTACATTTTCACTCCCCAGGGGAATCACGTTAGTGTTCACTCGATTGTTTGCCGTGTAATACCTCCTCCATTAAAGTTTTCATTTATTTCATGCTGGTTAGTATAGATACACTATGCTTGAGCAAATTGATGTAAACGTATAATGAACGATTTCAACAGATCTACAACATTAACAACAACAGTGACTGAACAAAACTGCTACTTTTCCATAGTCTTCTAAACCCTCTATGTGAATCCATAAAGTCTTATCTAAATAAAAATAATAAACGATTTTCAGATAGATATTTCGTAATGCACATTTTTTATTTTCAATTCTTTTGAAAAACTGCTTTTATAATTCAACCTAAAGTAAAATGGGGAAAAAATCATGAGATAATGGACATTATTTACATAATCACTCTTCACACAACATCGTTCACTAATTAAATATTTGGGATATACATGTATATTTACATGCCTGTGATTTTTTTTTTCTTTCGCGCGATGGTTATATATTGAATGTCACCCTATATTCTCACTTTTGGTACTTCAGGTTATAATGTGGCAGATTTAGTGTTTGGAAAGGAAAGGAGATTAGGGCGGGAATATATATATTTATATATATATATATATATATATATATATATATATATATATATATATATATATATATATATATATATATATATATATATTTTTTTTTTTTTTTTTACTTATGGCGCAAAGTGGATGGATTAACAGATTGGCTGATTTATTATCATTTGATCATTAGTGCCTTCTTCATAACCACATTGGCATAGGCCTATGTATGAAAGTAGGTATGTAATAGGGATATCGAAATGATAAAAACAACAGTGTCTGGCTTTAAACCAGATTATTTATAAGCATAAGATAATATTATCGTCATGTTATTATTATCAAATATATACGATGTCAGACAATACTGGCTTTTGAATCAAAACAAATATTTGTTGGTAACATTCCTGCGTGATGTGCCTCCTAAATTACTGAGCAACATGATCTGACTTCACCCAGAGCTCTTGTGTCAGGATAGCACTTCACTTGCAAGAAATCTGGATTGGAAATCGCCAAAAGGAGGAGGGGGTGGAAAAAGAGGCATTCAACTTGAAGTACAACGTGGTAGTCTTGCCGCTTGTTGACTTAATGAAGACAATACGCAGACGAGGAAAAACACTTTAAAATGGTTAATTTGAGAGGAGAGAGGAGCAAATGGGGGGAATCACAAAAATGAGCGGAAATATTGAGATTTAGATAAGAGTGTCATCGTGGTTCGATTTAGCGAGGCGCAGCGCGGTGAAGTCTGTTCGCTGTAGTAGACGAAGCGCCATAGCCCATACGTGGGCCGCACGCCGCGACACTAAAGTGCCCCGTGGCGCCGGCTGCGTGTACCATGCAGTTCACTGGAGTTTCCGGTCGAACTCATGATCACCGGCGAGGCTTGATATTAAAGGCCCGCTGTCATTGAAGACAATGATGTAACGTATACAATGCAGGATTGGGGGAAAAATTCAACATTAGGGATAAAAGAACGCCATGACCTTAAAAACCATAGTTCTTCTTCTTATCGTCATCATACAACACATCATTTTCAGGATTGGGGGGGGGGGGGGGGTGTTAGAATCTGAATACCGTGATCGC
This sequence comes from Heliocidaris tuberculata, assembly GCA_025618425.1. Classification (NCBI taxonomy): domain Eukaryota; kingdom Metazoa; phylum Echinodermata; class Echinoidea; order Camarodonta; family Echinometridae; genus Heliocidaris; species Heliocidaris tuberculata. The sequence continues at coordinate 62,151,768 of CM046832.1, read as the reverse complement.
ATTATAGAATCTCTAATTACATTCCATTAATTAAGAAACCAATTTGAAATATATAGAATGATGTGTCCTTTACTTAAAACTAATCAGTCTTGTTATGTGGCGTTCATAAGTTGCAGAAAGAGAGTTCTCAATAAACATTGATGCAACTATATACTAGTCAACAGTAGATAGTAATCTATCCATTTTTTTACCATTCCATTCATTCCGTGGCATGTTCATACAGGTAGCAATTATTTTGTGTAAAAAACGTATAATATATTTAGCATACTGTTGGACTATAATGTATTAATCTTTCAATAAATACTAGTCTATCACAACTATTTTCCCTATTCAATGTTAAGCAAACTATAACTGCTGATAAAAGTATGCATTATTGTGAAAATTAATTTACAGGTGAATCGTGGACATATTTCGTTCATGTGGTGAGGCCTTTAATGAGCAGAAGAGTTCCAAAAAATTATTTGAAAATGATATTTTTTATTGATATGTTTCGTTTTGGAAGGGTCACTGTGTATACAGCTTTATATTGCATTTTGAAACGAGAAAGGAAAATGATATACCTATTATTAATAAAATTTACTTTATAGAATATGTTCTAGATTTAATTTCGGTAACTTTGAAAATCATTCATTTTTAATATGCAGAATTTTATCACAACTATAAAGAATGCTCAAAACTTTTTGTTTCTTTCTGCGATAGTATATATATATATATATATAACCGTTCATTCTTCTTTATGCCTTTCTAGAACCAACGGCCTTTGGGAAATAAATGTGAATGATTGGTAATCTGTTATCTCCTAAAATAAAATCAAATAAAAGGAGTAAATATTTTCAAAGGTATGATAAAATAGAAATATTGTGTCACCAAAGCACTAAACCTGCAGTAAAATGTCAATTCTTGACATTAGAGGAAATTTAGGTATAAGATTTAGCTGATAACACAAGGTTGATCGCATTTTGTTCTATTTATTTATTCAATTTTCAACAATGAATTCTTTCCAAATATATAATCTCCTTTTTTAGGTTTAAAATTTACGCTATCGCCGTTTTTATTTTGAAGAAATGTGGATCTAAAAGGACGTGATATTTGTCTCTATTCTATCTATGCACAACTAAATTGCTTGATGCGCGAAAAATTTCTGAGTAAGTTGTCCGAGTTGTTTTGGATCTCTGCAAATTATTCACACTTTAGACGTGGGATAGGGAAAAGTTAAGAGTTTGAACAATCTATAGGGTGATTCATTTTGGTGTTCAAGACTTAATCAATGAATAACCCAAGGTCACTTATTCACCGATAGTTTGCCCCCTCCATCTTCCATCTCGATGATGCGGATCGCATCCCGCTTCCTCTTTAGACGCCAGTGTTCTCATCGGAGGTGATCTCCGTCTTATCCCAAAGACCCATTAACACGTGTCTCAAGAAAGAGATCTTGGTGGTTTGAAGATAATTTTTAAAGAAAGTACAGATCTTGTATGGATCTTGGGTCGTCAATACCCAGGGTTTGGTGAAGACCAGTGGCGTAATGTGGGTCAAGTCATGAAGGTGGCATTTGTATCATGGGGGGGGGGGGGGGGGGGGGGGAAGGGCAGTGCCTCCGGGGGCATTGGACTTAAGTGAATGCAATCCTAAAAGCTTCTTTCCAAGTTTCCTCCCCCTCTCTCTTTCTTTCCCCCCTTTCTCTCTCTCTTTTCCCTTTTCCCTTTTCACCATTCGACTGAGGGGCGGGGCACATGCCACCCTGCGCCCTCCTTTACCTATGCCACTGTTAAAGATAGACGAAGATAGGCCTGTGAACTTGGAGGAAGTCAGCGGTTCGAATATTATCTCATGCTCTTCTCTTTTTTTGCATGTAGAGATTTACGTTAGTTTGAAGATAGAGGATAATGAAAGAAAGTATAATATAGACCTTGTATACACCGTGGATCTGCTATATATCTAGTGGGCATGATGGGTGACCCGACATTTGCCTCCAGTGACATTTTGTTCCGGGCTTATTTCGTCGAAGATTTAGAGTTAGGGTTAAGGTTACAGTTAACCCATTGTCTACGGGAACCTGGTGGTTCCTGTATCAAGTCTATGGGAATAAGTTAATTCAGTAGTCAATGGGTTAAGTATTAGGTTATGTTTAAGGTTAAGTATAGTATTTGGTTCTGAGTTGAAGTTAGGAATTCGGATAGTGCAGGAAACTGACAGCGGAGCAATTGTCTCCGAAGTATGTGTTGTATAAAATCGTAGGGGTCGACACGTTGTTGGAGATGTGGTCGGGGGGGGGGGGGGGGGGGTTGTTGGTCAGCGGTTCAAATTGTATCCAATTTTTTTTATAGCATGTAATTAAATTCACGTTTATTTGAAATTAGAGGACGATACTGAAAGAAATTTTAGACCTAATTTATGCAAATTTGTAAAATATATATAGGGGTCAAAGTTTCGGTCAGTGGTTCGAATATCATCTCAGATTTTTGTATACATGCATCTATAGACGTTGTTTTGAGAAGCATTAATCACAGGACATTGGAACACTCTAAAAACTTAAGTGTTAAATCACCATTTAAAAGGGCCGAGGAGTGACAACTTTTTCAAAATGGTAGATTAACTCTTTTAAACTGCTGGATTCAGCCTTTATAGTGTTGTATCCAGCATGTTAAAAGTGTTAATCTACAATTTTGCAAAAAGTTGTCACTCCTCGGCCCTTTTAAATGGTGATTTAACACTTTAGTTTTTAGAGTAAAGAATATGCAAATACTGGATACCTCTGGTATCATGTCAAACGGTTAAAGTTAACTCTTAGAAGTATCGTCCAGTAGGTCCCATCTCAAAGTGATAACAAAATTCTGAATTCATATAGGGTTGATACATCAACGATATCGGGAAGCTCGTAATACAGATTTATCTCATGTTCGGTTTTTTTGTGTTTGCAAGATCATTAGCATGATTAGTTCAGGCATGCAGTAAGTGATGTTGTAATCAAACGATATAGGTGATAGGTGATAGGCCTTCAATGATCAAATCCAGCATGTATAAGCCTTAACGACAAAATATTCATCAATTTATTGAATCATTTTTGTCAGTAGAGTATTTCCATGATTCAAGCCAGTAAAAAATGACTATATAAATGAACTATTTACCTCATTAAATACATTTGAAAGAAGATTAAAGAATGGTGCAACAATGAAGGGTATACATGTATACATAGTGAATGAGTTACATACATTTTTAAAAATCTGTTATATGAACACGTTATCCTAAAAACAGGAGAATCTGCTAAAACAAGCAAATTGATAGAGACAGAGATGCAGACAATGTTAAAAACTGGGGAAAAAACACAGGAGTTTCCCGTACCTCCTACCTATAAAATATGCAGTGCTTTTAAATGCGTCAAGAGCTCGAATGTTAACCAAACTCTATCGTTCCCAAGATAATAAAATCCATCAACTTGTTCCAAAAAAAATTAACATAGCTTGGCTCTTCTGGGCGAAGGCACATCCGAAAATCGCATATTATTCTATTCTCCTTGAGGCAAAGGCAAAGATAATTTTATGGGACATACGGCATGCTTCACGAAGCGGCCGTAAGACGCAAGGTATCGGAGAAGCCTCGGCACCAGACGTTCGCCAGGCAACTGATACCCGCGCAGAGCATGGTGGCACTTGCCTGTAATTGGCGCTCTCTCACGCACAGGTAATACAATCTCCTGTGTAGTTTGTTTAAAGAAGCAACGGGGAAAAGATACCGGGGTGGTGTTACAATGTTCCCGCATACAGAAAAAAAAAGAGAAGAATCAACTGCGTGAGCTGGTATTCTTGACATAAATCCAATTACCATTTACAATGAGAGAAGTGTATTTGAGTACGTGTAATGCGTGAAGTCAAGTTGATTCGGCGCGTACAGAGAGCGAGGAGGGAGTAAAACATGTAAGGAATGCCCCTGGGCGCTTCCACCAAGCTGTCGTCTTTATAACCTTTAAACATTAACATTAACTCGTGATATTTCTTATTATCATCCTACGGTCCAAGTGTGACGAATAATAACTCCTTTTTATAAGGTCCGTAGAGAGAGGGGGAGGTAGGTTGTTGTTTAAATCCCAGCGCGGCAGACCCGTTCAAATCTAGATGATCCCGGGAGAGAGGGAGAGAGGAGTCGAGAGACAATAGGTTGCGATATAGTCATGGAGGCGAGACCAAACCCAGAAGCCCTAAACACCCCGCAGCACCCCCAACGAGTTACCCCTCCTCGCTTTGTACACTCCACTAGAAAGGGGAGGTGTGGATACATACAGTACCCCTGACACCTGGTACAACGAAACCTTAACAAAAATCACCATGTTAGAAAGCTAAAAAAAAAAAAAAAAAAAAAAAAAAAAAAACGTCTTACCCTGCATAGTCTTCCCTAGTAGGCTGGTCACGGCAGGTGACCAAGCGTGTAGATTGAAAAAACAAAATGAGTAAAAAATAAAAACACATAGTTCATTTCTTTTTCTATCCTATCACCCATGCAATCATGGGGCTTGGTGAAGGAGCTATAATACAACCCTCCGGGCTTGAAATCGCGTAAAGCCCCGGCACAAAGAACCTGTCATCTCACACATTCGGATAATACAGCTCCCGTTTACAGTGACTCAATTCTTGCGATAAATCTTGTTGATACAAAATTTATCAAACAAAATATGGAACACGTGTTTCTATTTCAGTTCGAACGCGAAAAAGGCACGAACAAAAGGCGAAAAAATTACTATGAGGCATAAGTCTTTTGTGCGATATTAGAACATGCCATTCATTTTTAAGCCGTCGAGCCCCCAAGGACACTAAAAAGGATACAATTCTATCCAACCTTTACGAATGGAAGACCTTAATTGCCTTTATTATATTGTGATTAATATATCGGTTCAGATATGAATGCATCGCCCTTTAATTCGATTACTTTGAGGAGCAAATCTTTATCTGTAAATAAGTACTCTTCAAAGAAGAAAGAGAAGGGGAAAAAAGGTATGTGGTATAATAGCTCTCCTTTTTGATAGGAGGGGTTTGTAACAGTTTTTAAGATTAGGTATTATAGCAAGTTAATTATTTAAAGCAAACACGTTAATGAGGTTGTCCGGGAAACAGATTGAAATTGCATTGTTGATTTCGTCCAAATTGAAATATGTGAATAATTTCCAAGGCGGTTGCACTGACTTTCTGAATTGGATATGTGCATACTTTATTTAAGTATTTAAATATTTATTATTTGGAGGAAAAGCCTTTCAAACTATTTGGAGTCTATAAATCTATGGGAAAGTAACACTTATATAACAAATTGTGTATTATCTTTTGAAACCCTTCACGAAATAGGAACTATGCAAAACATAATAATAATAACAATAATGATAATAATAATAATAATAATAATAATAATAATAATAATAATAATAATAATAATAATAATAATAATAATAATAATAATAATAATAATGATAATAAAGACGGTGTTGAAAAACCTTTTTCCTTGAGTTAATCTGTATCTGTGTAAGATACACAGATATAAAAAAGCTCTAAAAACATATCAAAAACTTTCGGACCCAACATTTACAATTATTTCGGGTGCTAACGCAGTGATTCTTTTTCTTTTGCCTTATATATTTTTAAAGTCTGTTGAGCAAACCCACGAAGAACTTTTCCTTTACTTTACTTTTTGGAAGTTTACAAAAAAAATTGTTTGTAGTATTCCACAATACAATACAATACAATACAATAATTTCTTTTATTGCATCTAATTTCATCTAAACATGAATAGTCATATCCATATCACTTTTGCCTCATTTTTCAGGTATATTAAAAAATTCTGAAAGTAGTGAAATAACCTTGATTTCTAATGGACTATGAAGTCCCCTTGCTTCCTTATTTGCAGTAAGCTTTATGTTGAGTTGGTGGTGGAAAAAATTTATAAAGTATATTGAATTGTTTGAAATGAAACCTGTTTTAACAGGCTTCTTTGTGCATTGAGCTCGTCATAACAATAATTAAAAAAGATACATACCTCAATTCATGCATGAATGATGACATATCTATTAAAGCGTGTACTTGACGGAAAAATAAACACGGCTATCAACCAATATACATTTTTTATCGTGCTTGAATCAACATACTTTTTCATGATTTTGTCTATGGTATAAGATCACTCCT